>CATKHJ010133127.1:0-11775 GCA_949750685.1 Vernicia montana | reverse complement strand
ATATATATATTTAATATATCATTTTTAATTTATAACTTATTTTTTTTTATGTAAAAGATAAATTATATTATATAGACATGTAGAAAAGATATATAAATGAATATATGTATATATAAAAAATTATTATTAAATATTTTTTTTAAAGAAAAAATAAATAAATAAAACGGGTAAACCCGCGGATACCCGCCCCGCCCCGTAGCGGGACGGGTAACGGGGCGGGTATAAATAAATGTTCGCGGGGCGGGTACGGATAATGGGAAACCCGCCCCGCTGCCATCCCTAACCACAGTCATAATCTAGTGAAAGATTATTACCATCGTCAGGGTCGGGTGAAGGAAGGTTGCATTGGTTAGAAGCATAGTTGTGAAATGGTGTCGTGGTCAACTTCACAAAAGGTATCGGTCAATTTAGGAAAGATGTCAGTCAGCTTCGAGGAGGTACTGGTCAATTCTGGAAAGATGTCGGTCAGCTTCGAGGAGATAATGATCAATTCTAGAAAGATGTTGGTTAGCTTTAAGGAGGTACTGGTCAATTTTGAAAAGATGTCGGTCAACTTCGAGGAGGTACTGTTCAATTTTGGAAAGATGTCGGTCAGCTTCGAGGAGGTATTGGTCAATTCTGGAAAGATGTCGGTCAGCTTCGAGGAGGTACTGGTCAATTTCGAAAAGATTTCGGTCAGCTTCGAGGACGTACTGGTCAATTCTGAAAAGATGTCGGTCAGCTTCGAGGAGGTGCTGGTCAATTCTGGAAAGATGTCGGTCAGCTTCGAGGAGGTACTGGTCCATTCCGGAAAGATGTTGGTCAGCTTCGAGGAGGTACTAGTCCATTCCGGAAAGATGTTGGTATACTTCGACGAGGTACTGGTCAATTCTGAAAAGATGTCGGTCAGCTTCGAGGAGGTTCTATTCATTAGCTTGGCTTATCCATAATGGTGTATAACTGCAAATGATTGCATATGCATAGATGTTGGTGCACAGATGATGCATGTTTATGTATGCATGTTTTTGGATTCATAGACCTTTTGTTCGACTTCAATGCTACGAATGATCTGTGATGATGCATCTAATAGATGAATGTATGGATGAAAGAGGGTGGATTCACGAGTTTGCTCTGTGTATGATATGAATGCAGTTTGCATGCAATGTCAACTCCTAAATGTGATCTTAGAACAAAGTGACTTGAAAGTTACAAAATGATTCTTTGGTGGGTTCTTAAGGCTATCTTAGGAAGGTCTGATAAATCTATGATATTTTTGAGTGATGACCATGACATGTAATCTAGACCTCAAGTAGAAAGGTGTTTATGCAAACTTAATACCTGGAACCACTGATTGGTTGTCTGAAAGGTGATATGGGAAAAATAAAGAGCGAGTGTTTAAACATCCACAAGCAAAGGAGAGCATTTCCTCTAGTCCTTATGGGTACTAGGGAAATCACAAGATCGCTTCTTTACTCCAAAATAATTAAATTAATATTAATTTAAAATTTACATGTACAATGGATTGGCATTTAAAAAAATAAAAGGGGAAGGGGATTGATTGGGATTTGGATTTGAGACTTGGATTTAGATTCTAAGTGTGCCTACGTACCCTACTGAATGGGGATCAAAACCTACGTAGTTCGTTCCACTGTGAGGTGGAGGGGTTTAGGGATTAGTCAGATTGATTTGATTTGATTTGGGGTAATTTCGAAGTCAGTGAGAGAATATAATGTACCTTCTCTTTGGGGATCTTGAGTGGGCGGAGTGTTTTTCCGAATCGAAATTTTGTTTTATTGATTTTGGATGATGAATTTAAATTAATCTCGGAGGAAATTAATTTGATGATTTGGTAGCTTAATTATCCAATTTTTAATTAATTAAAAGGATTAATTAATCAAATTGAGTGAAAACTAATTGAAAAATTAATTAATTAATTAAAATTAATTTTTAATTAATTAATTAATTGTGATTACTCAAAATGAGTATAGGAAAATAATTAGAGAGAGAGAAAGACAGAAGAAACAAATAGATAGCCAATCAATAATTGCTTAAGGTGTGTTTTGAAATGGAATGGAGGAGGGTATTTATAGGAGCAAATGGGGGGTGAAAAAGACCAAAAAGGACCTAAAAATGGAAAAAGGAAGGGGTAAAAGGGTAATTTGGTGGAAAAAGAGGACGTCCGCAAGACGAGCTCGCAAACGTGCGTGATGACCATTGCGTCGGCGAGGTCTCCTCACGGAGTCCACCAGAGGCTCTAGCGGACGCGCCAGGCCCTCTAGCAGACGTGTTAGTACGGGACTAACAAGTCAGCCCTGTACTGACGCGTCAGTCGCGGAAGCGCCAAACTGCCTTGGGCACGTCCGCGAGCTGCCTCTGGCTCCGGGCATTTTCACCCTCCGGTTCGGTTTTTGGGGGTTCCGGGTCAGTTTTCGAGGGTTCCAGGTCAGTTTCCAGAGGTTTTTAAAGTCTAAAAAATTACCGGTCAATGATGGTAGATCTAAAATTAATTATCGGATAGATTGGCAGTCAGTTTTAGGAGAAATCCGGTCAGTTTCGAGAAAATGCTATCTGGTACAGAAAGTCCGGTTAGGGTCGAAAAAGTGATATCAGTATATGTTGGAAGAAAATAAATCGTTTACCTTTTGGGGGGCACTGCCCCCTTGACCCATGCCCACTAACTGGCTAGCGGAACCACCGTACCAGCTCTGCGTAGCGTATGAATTTCAGTATGTGTTAAGCTGCGGCAGTATCATGAGGGTTCACAACAATCAAAATGAAACAATGTATGAGTTCATATTTATCAATAGAATTGATAGGGTTTCATTATATCAATGTGAAGAAAGAGTTTCACAACAATCAATAATGGTTTGAGTTCAATAGTACTATTTTAGCATAAATCAAATTCTTGGAAGCGGTATGCTTCCCACTTGTAAACATTAGAGTGGCAGCCTAAGTCTCGCTCACTTATACAGTATCAATAGCATGAGATTAATCAGATCTCATGGCTAGGACCACCCTTCCTAGCTAGGGTTGGGTATGCTTACCCTACCCGCAGGCTTAACCATGTGCACATGACTGATATGTTACCCCACATTAGATGGGGATTTCTGCTTTTAAAAATACAGTAAGATCACTTTGGATCAAGTATGCAAGCATTTTAATATTATGAATCAACAGTACACAGTAATGAATCATATAAGATTCAATGAAATATTATCAATTGTAGGAACATTGGAATTTACATTAATAGATCAAATAGGTTCTCAAAAGAACATAGTTATAAGAAAGGTTATCATGGTACACTAAATTTCTAAATAAAATGCATTGGCTCAAGAAAGGGTTCATTACAATGAGGAGATTAATACATAGAAGATAAGTTCTTTTACAATGTTTGACTTGAGTACAGTTTTAGTACTCATATTCAAATAACAGTACGTAGGCCGAAGGCCTCATTGAAAAGGTTTCCGAAACACATTGGTTTCATTAAAGAAACATAAGGGTTTCATAGTACTCACCTTAACTTCCTTAGCTCCTATTACAAGCTCCTAGTACAATTTGCAATGATACTCCCCCGTCTTCAGAACATCTTCCTTATCTTTTTCTTTTAGGTTTTACATCGAATCATACCTTTTATATCATTCAATTGAAGATCATTAAATACCTTGTTAACTTGACTATTCTAATCCTAACTCTAATACTATTAAGTTTACATCTAAGCCATAATAATTATCTAATATCGATGTAATTTAATATACACAATAGCATAGATATGCACATATAACAATTTGAAGTACGTGTCTATTCAATTTTTAAATACTGGCCGAATGGCTTAAAAGAATGTCTTTAATTCACATTGTTTACTTTATAGCAATTTCATAAATTCTCAATTTGGATTCTGTGAGGCCTCGCCCGAGCACCAGTCCGATCCGCTAGAGGGGATCGAAATGCTCATTCGGGTTTGAACTCATGATGGAACCCTCGGGTTCAAATTGGTTGATTTTGAAAAAGTGCATTGGGATTCGCTACCTTAATTTTATTTCATTTAAGAAAATTTAAGGAAAAAACCCAATTGATTGACTCCAATTACATTCCAATGAAAAAGTGCACTAGCCTACGATTACCAAAGAGGATTCGGGGACTAGATTTTCGGTTCATTTAATTGGTTTGGAAAATTTAATACACAATGGCTTAAAATAGATTTCATGAACAATTATAATGCATGAACAATTATACAATGCATGAATTAAAATAAAGTAAAGCAAAAAAGAAAATAATAGAAGCAATAAAGGAATTAAATACATAAAGAAATAAATTTACAACATAAACTAAATTAGGGGATACTCTCTCTAGCCCTTATGGGTTCTAGGAGAGTCACACATTCCCCAAAGTAAATCAATAATGAAAGGTAACAAAACAAAGAAATAAAAAAGGAAACACAAAACCTAAATTATGTGAAGAAAGTAAAGGAGGAAGGAAGTTTATTTTAATTGGATTTGATGCTTTAGACAAGCATGCCTACGTATCTCTTTGTATGGGAATCAAAATCCACGTAGTTCGTCCTTCTTGCGAAGAGGGTTTGTTTAGTATGAGCCTTTTATCATGTTTCAGTTTACTGATTAAAAGGTGGGTTGATTAATTAGTTAACCTAATTGATTTACCAAGTTGGATTAATTATTTCAAATTTTAATTAACTAACAACCTAGATAAACCAATTTAATTAACTAACTATAAATAAATAAATAAATAAAATGAATAAGATGAAAAAAGAAAGGAAAAGAAGCTTACCTTGCGCTTGAGCGACTTTGGGACGGCGGAGACTTATCTCAATCTGCGACAGACTTGCCTTGGACAACTTGCCTCGGACGGCGAGGAACTTTTGACTCGGTGGGTCAACTCGGGAATTCGCAACCCAATCTTGATTTTCAAAGCAAGGAGCAATAGCAAAGTAAGAAATAAAATAAGAAACTGGGGAGCTCGTTCCTTTCGGACCAAGCTTAGGGGGATGGTTCGCTTGATGCAAAGGCTAATCAAGCAAGCCAAAGGATGTGTGAGCAAGCTCTGAGTGTGGAAATGAGCTAGGGGGGTCTCATTTATATAGGGAGAAGGTTGGAGGTTAAAAACACAAAGTTTCGATGTGGGATTTGGTGTTCTAACTCTCAAAACCGCACACGGAGCATCTGGGACCGCATAGGAGCTATTGTGACCGCATAGGCTAAGTGATGACTGGATAGGGGCCATTTTGAACCGCACCGCACAGCCCTTGTGCGGTCACCAAAGTGGCCTATGCGGTCACTAGTTGCCCGGTTTCGCCGTTTTGACTTATTTCAACTCTGTTTTTTGTGATTCCAGTTGCGTTCTGCTCCATATTCAATCCCATATAATCTAAGGATAATTTAGAGGCTTGAGAGATGGGTCTCGAGTTCCGAGGCTTGGATTCTCAATTTTTGAGATTTTGGCAATTTTTGGCGATTTCGACTTCCAGAGGTCTGTTTACCAAGCCTAGGTGCCTCTAAAGTTCAAATGCATACTCGAGGGGTGAAAAATTAAGGGTTCACAGCTTTCCCCTCATCAGAATTGTCTTATCTGTAAGGCAATTTTGATGATAGTGAACCTGAGAAGAAGGAATGAAAAAAAGGGACCAAATGGATGTCTAGGTCAGTGTTTGGACATGTTTGGGTGAAGGATGATAAAGAAATGGAAAAGGAACCATAGGAATATTTAGGTGAACATTTCTAAACATTTATGGGTGGATGAAGTGATATTCCCAATCTTCTTGGGAAAATCTAAAATGAAAATGATATTCCCGGTCTGCTTGGGTAAAAGATCCTAAAGCAATCCTATGATGGGTCTGATTATAGAAGGGAAAACCTAATTCAGATTTAAGGTATGAATCTTAAGGCTATCCTAGGATAGGTCTGATTATAAAAGGGAAAACCTAATTCAGATTTAAGGTATGAATGCTAAGACTATCTTAGGATAGGTCTGATTATAAAAGGGAGACCTATTTCAGATTTAAGGTTTGGATCCTAAGGCTATCTTAGGATAGGTCTAATTATAGAAGGGAAAACCTAATTCAGATTTAAGGTATAAATTCTAAGGCTATCTTAGGATAGGTTTGATTACAGAAGGGAAAACCTAATTCAGATTTAAGGTATGAATCCTAAGGCTATCTTAGGATAGGTCTGATTACAAAAGGGAAACCTAATTCAGATTTAAGGTTTGGATCCTAAGGCTATCCTAGGATAGGTCTGATTATGAAGGGAAACCTAATTTAAATTTAAGGTTTGGATCCTAAGGCTATCATAGGATGGGTCTGATAGTGAAAGGAAGCCTAATTCAGATTTAAGGTTTGGATCCTAAGGCTATCTTAAGATGGATCTGATTTGAGATTGATTGGTTTAGGTGAAAGACCCTATGACTTCTTGATTCAGGGATTCAGATTGATGACCCATTTTGATTCAGGAATTCATATTGATGATCTGTCTGAATCCGAGAGCTTTGATTAATGATCTATCTTGACTCATGGAATTCATATTAATGATTTGTCTTGATTTTAGGAGCCCTGATTAGCGACCTGTTTACTGTAAAATACATCTAACTATGCAAAGATTTTTATGATTTGAATACCTTGAACCTGTGAAGGGTCAATATAATATGAGAGTGCTGATCTTTTAGGAGAGAAGGTGCCCCCATTTTTGAAGGATGATGAAAAAGTAGCTCGGTTATTCAACTTTAGGAAGAAGTCAAGGCTAGGTCAAATTTTGGGGCCTTGGAGGATAAGGTCATTCTTGGAAGGATGATGAAAAGTGGCTCGGTTAGGTTTAGCCCTTGGAAGGCTCAATTAGGTATGGCCTGGAAAGTTATCTTAGAAGGCTAGGTCAGGTTTAGCTTGGAAAGTTATCTTGGAAGGCTCGTTCAGGTGTGGCCTCGGAGAAAATCATTTTGGAGGGTGAGGTTTGGTCTTTGGAAGGCTCGATCAGGTTTGGCCCTAGAAAGTTATTTTAGGAAGGCTAGGTCAGGTTTTGGCTTTAGAGGAAGTCATGCTTGGAAGGCTCAGTCAGGTTTTGCCTCAGAGAATATTAGATAGATTAGGTCAGGTTTTTCCTTAGAGTGTTATTTTAGGAAGCTAGGTCAGGTTTAACCTCGAAGAAATTTAGGTGGGAAGGGCTCGGCTAGGATTGGCCTTGGAGAAGATTATGCTTGTCCAAAGGGGTTAGACTTTAGAGATGGTATGATTTTGCCAAGGAGGTTTGGATCTGGAGGGATGGTATGATTTTCCAAGGAGGCTCAAACTTGGAAGGATGGCATGATTTGCTAAAGAAGCATAGGATGGGGCTTTGACTGGTTTGGACCCTTTTTAATCAGCTTAAGGATGATAGGTCTTGGAAGTCACAGCTTGACTCTGGCTTTGCTAAGGAAACTAGGCTTAAAGGATTATGAGTCTTTGAGAATGCTGGGATTTTTGGTGGGCTTGGCCCTTGGAAGATGAGATTTTTCTAAGGAGATTTAGGTTTGAAAGGATGGTAGGTTGAACCTTTTGAAAGGTGTTAGGGAGGTTGTATGATTTTGCTATTGTAGCATAATTTATGGAGAAGACAAGTACAACATATCTTATTGTCTGAAACTGAAGAGACTCTTAGAGTGATAGAACTCTTAGGAAGACATTGGATTAATTTTGGACAACGACTCGGAAGACGCGCCCCTTGACTGATGATAGTAGCTATTTAGCTTTTTGAGCTAAAAGACTTTGACAGATGACTTGAAGATATATGCCTAATGAATGATAAGGGCTATTTAGCTGCTTGAATTAAGAGATGTAACGGATGACTGGAAGAATATGCCCCTCCCAAATGATAAGGGCAACGTGACAGATTACAAGAAGGATATGCCCCTAATGAATGATAAGGGCAATGTGACGGATTGACAAAAGATGATATGGAGGAAATATCCATGATGGACTGACAGAAGATGATTCGGAAGGTGAGCCCTAATTGAGGGATCAGCCAGAGGATGATGACTTAAGAAGATATGTCATTTAAGGGTGAATAAGGACATTAGAGACAGAATGATTTGACTATGATGAATTTTTTTTTTTTTAGCTCTAACTTCTATTGGAGCCGCCCTTTCAGGTTTTCAACTCGACGAGCTTGCTCTAATTTCTACCTAAGTCGTCCTTTCGGATTTTCAACTTAGCGAGCTAATCAATGAATTTTGGCATTTTAAAAAAAAATTATTCCACAATGATTTAGACTACTACTTTCCTTCATTTTGGGGCTCTAACCTTTGCCTGGACCATTTCATTGAATCTTGGTCTAGAGAGAAACCTTGTGGGGATATCAGGTCCTTTTTGAGATTGTTGCCCCTTGTTGAGGTGCATATATTTGATTACCCAAAAGTGCAATGGGTAACTTTATTGGATTGCCTTTGGCTTCTCCTGCTCCAATTGAAGAGATCACCATTTGGTGTTCACTGTTATCTTGACTATCCTTTGATTAGGAGCTGGCGAAGCGGCTGTTGATGTGGGCACAAGAAACACCTCAAGTTTTGATTCTTCCAATTCATGGTGGATTTCATGGTAAAATGCAAATACTTGCCAAAATTCTTTGATTTTTTATCTTTAGGTATTCCTTTTTTTTTTTTTTTTTTTGAGACACAACTACTTTAGACTTAAACAAGAAAGGTGAGAAAAGAAAAGTGCACGAAAAGCATAAATGTTTTATTATAACATGAGAAGATAGTACAAAAATAGAAGAAAAATTACAAAGATGACAAACTCGGACTCGCACTCAGATTTGGACTCTAAACATAGACTCATACTCAAAATTGGATTTGGACTCGGACTCAGATTTGGATTCAATCTCAGACAAGTCAGATCAGTTGAGTTTAAACTCCTCTATAACATGCTACTTAGGTAATGGTGTGGTGGGCTGAGGTGGGGTCTATTTTCCACATAGTGATGGATTTAGCTTAAAAGGGAAGGTGTCATGTCAGTCTTAGCCTCAAAGGTCATGGGGTTCGATTTCTTCATCACTATTCAAATCGGTGGTGGAGAATTCAGGTTGAAATGATTCCCTTTGTATGCAATCTTCAATCTTTGAAGTAGTCACAACCAAGCTTTGAAGGTGGGTAGGTATTAGGTTAACAAGTGAGCTTGGTAGGCTGAAAGTAGGTTCTTGAAAATGATGTTCACTTGTTCTTATTCAGTTGGCCTGTTTACAATTTGAGCTGCTTTGGCTCTCCACCTTGTCAGGAATATGGAGAAGGACTCATTCGGAAGTTGTCTGGTGGTTTCCAAATCACGCCGGGTGACACCTACTTCAGTATTGTAATGATATTGTTTGACAAAAGCATTATTGATATCATCCCATATTCTCTTTTGGCTCTTGTCCAGTGAAAGAAACCATCTCTTGCCAGCACTGGTTAGGGATTGTTGGAACAACTGAGTAAAGAGCTCATTGCTAAGTCCCAAAGTTTGCATTGCTCCCACATATATCTTCAAATGGGTCTTAGGGCAAGTGGTTCCATAAAAAATCTCCAGTTCAGGCATTTTGAATTTTGGAGAAAGCTTGGTATCAGGGAACAAGGCTAAGTTATCCATATCAATCAAGTCACTGCGATGCTTTAGGGTTTTGATGGTTCTCTTCATAGCTTCAAGTTTCTCCATGAATTTTCTCAGGTCAGGGTTAGAGAAAGCTTCCTTCCTTTGGAAAGAAAAGGAAGTAGTAGATTGGGTAGTGATATCTGGAATAGCGATAGTGTTGGCAAGGGCTTGGACCGAAACAGGATTGGCCCGATTCAGATTTAGGGTGGTCTTGTCCAAAACTGGGTTTGGGTTGGTTGAATTAAGGATGGTTTGGCTAATCATCGTCCGAACTTCCTCAATGATGGATTTCTGTTGTTCTTCAATTTGGACTTGTTGTGCATTCAGAGCAGAGGTAAGAATAGCTTGGAGCCTTTCCTCTTGCTTTTTAAAGATGGTGTCCATGGTATCCATATCTATCATCTTGGCCATTGGTACCTTGAAGCAAAACCAGAAGAAAACCCAGTGAGTAGTTGGCAGTGATATGAAAAGATTATGGGAGTAGGGTAAGGTAGGGTCTGTCTTTCATATAGTGATGGGTAGGGTAAGGTGGGGTCAGTCTTCCACATTAGTGATGGGTAGGGTAAGGTGGGGTCCTTTCTGGTAAGAGGTTCCCTTTCTAGTAGGAGGTTCCCTTTATGGTAAGAAGAGGCAAAAATGATGGTCAGGGCAGCCAGGTCAATTGGATTGGCCATGAGGGTAGTAGTATACAGACTCTGAAGGAAAAGGATTCCATATAGTATTGTGGGTCAACTGTCATAGGACTTTGAGTATGATGGGCCAAAGGTATTAGGCTTTGAGGATCTAGGGTATATTGGGCCATAGGTTGTTGGACTTAGGGATAATGGGTTGGTCTTTGAAGGTAATGGGTTACGAGTGTTGGGCTTATGGGTGTTGGGCAATAGGTCGGTCTTGAAGGTAATGGGCCAAGGTTATTGGGCTGAAGGGTGGTATGTTGGGCTGAAGGTATTTGGGTAAGGTACCTTGGATAAGGAGTAGGGTCAAGTTGATGAAGGTCAAGGGTGAGGATTGGGGGCACCCGAGTTTTGGGTTGGATAAGAGGTAATGGTGTTTAAGGTCTGTGGGGCAAAAGTGATTGAATCAAGGTGAGAGAGTTTAACCCTTCTTCGGTTCAAGGTATGACCTAAGCTTAGGATGAATGCTTGCTTTGTATGAATGCATGATATGCATAGGAAAAATATTTCATTAAGATGCTATTATACAAGGTTTTGAGTATGGTACATACAACCTAAGGTCAGGTTATAGGTTCATTGCATGAAAGGGTAAAGGTGGATTACATAGGGTACCCATCACACTAGAGCAGCGATATACCTAACCACATGTGAGTCAAAAAGCCTCGCGTGGGTCCAACAGTACATGCATACTCGTAAACGTCGCGGGTGGATGATTTCGCTATCGGCAAGCAAACCCTAAGGAAAGTTGCACACTCGATGCTACTCTCTATCCATTATTTTTCTAAGAAAATCTAGGTTGAAAGGCAATGAGCCTATGCAAGTGATGCATGAAAGCCATTTTTGCTTTAAAAGTGCTAAACTTTTTTAAACCAATTGGTAGTCCACTTGTCTTTTATAAAAAAGAATCAATCCCCAGTGGAGTCACCAACTGTGAGGCCTCGCCCGAGCACCGGTCCGATCCGCTAGAGGGGATCGAAATGCTCATTCGGGTTTGAACTGAAGATGGAACCCTCGGGTTCAAATTGGTTGATTTTGAAAAAGTGCATTGGGAGTCGCCACCTTAATTTTATTTCATTTGGGAAAAGTTAAGGAAAAAACCCAATTGATTGACTCTAATTACATTCCAATGAAAAAGTGCACTAGCCCTCGATTACCAAAGAAGATTCGGGGATTAGGTTTTTTGTTCATTTAATTTGTTTGGAAAATTTAATACACAATGGCTTAAAATGGATTTCATGAACAATTATAATGCATAAACAATTATACAATGCATGAATTAAAGTAAAGTAAAGCAATAAAGAAAATAATAGAAGCAATAAAGGAATTGAATACAGAAAGCAATAAATTTACAACATAAACTAAATTAGGGGATACTCCCTTTAGCCCTTATGGGTTCTAGGAGAGTCACACATTCCCCAAAGTAAATCAATAATGAAAGGTAACAAAACAAAGAAATAAAAAGGAAACACAAAACCTAAATTATGTGAAGAAAGTGAAGGAGGAAGGAAGTTTATTTTAATT
>CATKHJ010133107.1:0-10063 GCA_949750685.1 Vernicia montana | reverse complement strand
TACTCCTCTTTTAACTTGCTCAAACACTTGTAACTCATTCAAATCATCAAACACTTATCTTATAACTCATAGCTCATAAACATATTAGATTTACATCTAATAACTCGTAAAATGAATCACATGGATATACATATGAACTTGAGGTATTACACCTTAGGCCTACCCATGCCCTAGGACCGTCCATCCCAAAAGTGGGATGTGACAGAATCACACATAAATGAACTCATTAAATTCTTAATCTTAGCTTACAATTACAAATGATTTTATCAAGCAGTAATTCTTATTCAAATCAAATATAACCCTAACTCTTTCGAAATTACTAACTCATCATCAATTTAACCATAATTATCAAAATCAAGCCAATTAATCATGTACACATTTTATCTACTCATTAATTATTCACTTAAATTCAATAAGAAAACTCATAAATCCTAATTTTCCTTCTATTGCTATCTCATCGATAATTCTCAATAAAGAGCTTAATTTAGCTAATTAACCACATACAAATTTATTAACTCATTAAATCTCATCTTAAATTCAATATGAGAACTCATACGACCCTAGCTCTCCTTTAATTACTATCCTATCAACAATTTGCAATAGACATCATAATTAAACTAATATATATTATATAAATTCATTTACTTATCAAATCTCAACTTAAAACTCAATTTACAACTCATTAGATATTGAATCTTAACTTAAAATTAATAAAGGAACCTTAAAGAATCCTTACCTCTCACTTGATCTAGACAAAGAATTCTTCAATCAAAAGGTTTGATTCTTATTTTCTTGAAAAAATTTGCAAGTTTTTGATGTTAGAAATGTTTGGAGATGAAGAAGCAAGAGAAAAAGTGAAGGAAATGAAGATAATAAGGTGTTTTTGGTCAAAATTTCGGTGGGTGGGTGATATTTATCCATTTGGAGGGTAGTTGGGTATTAAATATACTCATTTTTCCTTCAGGAACAAATTCACAAATGTAACTTTCAAAGTCACCAGGGTGAATTTCATCCAGAAGTGAAATTACTATTTACCTAGCTAGTTCAGGGGCATTACTTTAAAAGTAACGGCCGTTACTACACTATTTTTACCATAACTCTTACTATAATTATCCAAATGACTTGATTATTTTTCCTACTTAAAATAAACACATAAAGATACAATATATCAAAAATTCAGCCCCAAATATAAACTATATAATTTATAGTGAATTTTTAAATTTTGACCTGTTTCTGCGCAAATTCAGTCCGAACAGTCTCTATAATTTTTACTATATTTCCAAACGTACATGCTCAATTGCAAAATGGATTTAATGTCAATTATTTTATATATAAATGAATATTTTTCATGTTAAACACTTTTACCAACTCAACCTCTAAGGTTACCGAAACTAACAGACAATCTCAGACTTCCTACATAAATAATAATTCAAAGTACTTGACAATAAATATTTCACTCAATCCTTCAAATTACGTGACTCACACATATGATCAAAAGAATATGCTTATGAAATTTGGGGTATTACATTATCTCTAAAAATCAATCTATGAATCCAAAACCATTGATTAATTTTTTTTCATTTAAAATATTCTTTTAATTTTTTAAGTGAAAATAAAAATGTATTTTGCCATATTAAAATTTAAATAAGTTATTTTTTGATTTTAATATAAGAACATTTAATAAATTTTAAATCTTAATAATTGAGTTATTATCTTCTATACAAAAATTTATTTAAATTCTTGAGGTCATCTAATAGATCTAATAGTCATTAATATATTAGAAAAATATCTTCTAACTTTGTAAGTTTAAATTAGAAGAATATTTTCACTTTAAAAAAATTAAAAGAATATTTTGAATAAAAAAAAAGTAACCAATAATTTTGTATTCATAGATTGATTTTTAAGGAAAATTTATTATTTAAATTTATGAAAATTAAATAAAGTTTAAATTGGAAGAATATTTTCACTTAAAAGAATTAAAAGAACATTTGATAAAAAATAAAAAATAATTAAAAGAATATTTTAAAAGGAAAAAAAAAGAATCAAAAGGCAAAAAAATATAAATAACTCCAAAAATACTGAATTTTAAGAGTATTTCTAATGTGGTCACCAGAATTTATCTGACGTGAATTTGAAGTAACGTGTTGAGTCAGATGACTGAAGTAACGTGTCATATCATGTCAACTATTATGGTGGGATTTTGACTGAAAACTTCCATGTAACCTCTGATTGAAAAAAAAAATAAAAATTTAGATATTCACTTACAATAAATTTTTCTTTAGTGACCACATTAGAAAAGTCACTAAAATTTAGTGATTTTTGGAGTCATTTACGTAAAATTGAAAATTAAATGATAAAAAATTTAAGTAATAAATTTTAATTACTGAATAAAATAAGTAATATAATTATTAAATTGTACGAATATTTAAAAATCTAAGCATCAATATAAATTTTAAGTTAAAAATTTTAACTTATTATTTTAAGTGATTTTTAATTTAATTTAGATTTTTAAGACAAGTGATATCAAATAACTAATTAAAACGATTAAATGTTGAAAATTTTAATTTTATGTGTTAAATAATTTTATGAAGCACTTCTAAGTGTGCTTAAATTCTTAAAATCTCCATAGACATAAACAAATGCTATCACATCATCAAAATAGTAATTCTCAGAAGCTGAAATTAAAGAAAATCAATCAAATAAAAAAGATAAGATTAATAAATTGATAAAAAGAAGCGAATTACCAGTAAAGAGCGAAGATGAGAAGATGAATTTTGTTGAAAGGAACGAGCAGAGCGAATGACTGAGTCCTTAGATTGAATGACCATACATTGCAGATCTTCTACCCAAATTGGCCTCTTTCTTAATTCTTCTTCTTAATTAAATGCAAATTTTAGGAAGGGAAAAATACCTCAAATAAAAAATATATATTTTTAATTTTTAAAGTATATAAAAACTTTAAAAAATAATAATAAATACACAATCATGGAATAATAAATTTGAATAAAAGTAACACTATTTATGATATTGTAGCCATAGATAGGGTTTACAATATACACAAAAGAAAAATTATTATGTGGAAATGTCGGATAATATTACTTTTGGTATTAAAACTTTACATTATATTTTAAATTGATATAAAACCTTTAATTTTTTTCTTTTTGATATCAAAACTTCAATTTTTCTTCCAGATAATAGTAACCATTGGGAATCCAATCAAATTTTATTGATATACTCGCCGGAGCGTTACATTAGCTTGACACTAAACATTCACGTTACTGCCTAATCACATCAGGATGACATTCCGGCGTCCACGACAACAATCGGATTTCCAATGGATTCCATTTTTTGAAAAGAAAAAAAATGAAATTTTGGTACCAAAAAGAAAAAAATTAAAGATTTAGTATCAATTTGTAACATAGTATAAAGTTTTGACACCAAAAAGAAAAAAAAAATAAAAATTTAGTACCAATTTAAAATATAATGCAAAGTTTTGGTACCAAAATGACTATTTACCCTGAAATGTTGAAAAATACATAGCTAGCAAAGACAAGAAATTGAGGAGAAATTAAGGATCAAATTCTTGCAGTCGAAAATCAAATTCTTGAAATTGTTCACTTAAACCAAGATGTGTCATAAGAAGACAGACATGAGTAAGGAACTCTCCACCTTTGGTAAGTTGTTGAGCATGATATCTCCATTCATAATGATTTGCAGCATAAACAACCATTTCTATCCACACTTCACTTATGGCATCCCATTTCTCCTTAAACTTTTTCCTTTGCAATTCTTTTGCAAGACGACAGGCAAGATTGAGCAAAGACTTATCTTCCACTTCTGATAAGTTTTCTTGAAGCAATTTCTTGCAAGCTTCTTTATGACCGTAAGAGAATGACTTGCATTTACCTTTCAAAACCAATTCAATCTTTCTCTGGGTATCTTGGTATGCATTCATTGTACTGCGATCTCCTCTGGGTAGCATTTTTGATCTCTTAACTAGAAGATATAACATGTACTGTGACAAGCGTTTGCTGATTTCATATTTTGGGTTAAGAGGAGATCTTTTAGCATTGTCAAGATCACTATGATAACAAAGATCAGTAGCTATGTGCCAGATAATGATGTTATGGTTAAGTGACACTGTTTCATCGAACTCAAACTCATCAGATTGTGATTTCTCTTTTTGAAGTTGGGGCCGTTTCACAGATAGCAAAGAATCACGCAATTCTTTACCACTTTGTTTCTGAAAAACTGAGAATGATTTTAATAATTTAGCACTTGAAGATTGTACCTCATATTTTTCTTCTTCTTCATCATCATGCGGCCCTATTGGTTCATCTTCATCATCCATTATTTGTATCTCTTCGCCATTGATGATCTTTATAATTCGATTGCCTTTTCGAAGAAGGTGTCCAAAGATTGATTCTTTGAGATCAGGAACAACATTCACATCCTTCCAATTAACATCCATGTAAAATAACTTGATTATTTTATCAATGCAAAACAACTTCATATATTTGGATTCGTCTCGAAGGCAACAACTTATGAGGTTGTATTGCGCCATTGATCCTGACCACCTCTTCCCCTTGTTAAAATACTCATGAAGAGAGAAAATAAATCTGCAAATGAAATTAGAAGGTGGATTTCCAGACTTTTTCAGTAACCAAATCATTGTCCAATCAGAGAGAATGAGATTGGCAAATGCATAAACCTCCAAAAAAAGACCTCCAACTAACAATATGTAAGTTATAACAATGTCGACTCCGGAATGGTGAGAATTCTCATAATGAATAATTATGATTGAGAAGAGAACCAATGCAGTAAACAATGAGAAGCTGCTAAAACAGCGAAGAATCAGACCTACCCAAGATTGAGCTATAATAGCCTTTGTATAAAGTCTATCATAGATCAATCCAAGCTCAACTTCTACTAACTCAAAGGCTTCTTTCGGTGATTTGACAGAAGATATGATGGAATGACTATCTGTTAACTCAGAAAATCCCAAGATTAGATCTGAAAAAAGATATAATGACATTTTGTACAAGTAATAAGATCGATGAAGATAATGAGTTGAAGCATCAGGACAATCTTTTCTTGGAACCACCTTCTTCCTATCATTAGTATCCTTAGAATTCTTCACAGCTGCAGAGACCAAATGGCGTTTGATACTTTTGGAGGTTGAAGATTTAAGTGCCCATGTCCTTTCTCCATACTTAATAAATCCAGAAAGAAACACTGGAATTGCTGCGAATGTGACATGATTTGCAATCCAAGCTCCAAAATATGCATAAAGGGCAATAGTTACTTCCACTACTAATCCAAGAAGATGCCTTAACCATAAGTTATTATCTTCCAGAGAATAAGAAGTAATGGTATCAGGACCTCCAAGGTGTAAGAGAAGAAAAGGTGCCCAAAATGCTTGGATTGTATTATAATATGGTTTAGAATCTTGATCATAAGTATCTGCCTCTCTTCGAGCAAGGTTAGCTAATGCAACAGTTGCTATCCAGTCCGCAGATACGTAAAATAACCATATTATAATATAAAGTGATCTTCTACAAATGTATTTTCTTCGCCAGCCAAACAATATGAGGATGATTTGGAAGAAAAAAGACAATAAAACCAATGTTCGAATCTCCCAGCCATTCCAAAGTTTGATTATTACTTTTGGAAGAATTGAAGGTATTCTTGGTTGGATGCTTCTATTCGAAGGTTCGATTGCTACCATCTGAAATTCCTAAAATAATGTTGTGTTAGTTAACTATTTCTACTTTTCATTAATATATACTTATAATACAACTGTATAATATACTCAATTATTAGTTAATACAAAGGAAATTTGGAGGGAGAAACTTAATATACTCAATAATATGACTTCAACCCACGAGTTTAAATTTGACCTATTACATACTTGAATTAATATGTAATATAATATAATGACTTGAATGTAAGAGTCAACTTGACTATTAGATTGTAGTGCACTGTAATCTTTACTTTTAATTTTTATATCTTACTTATACAGGTTACTGATTTAATCGATAATCTCAAAAAAAAAAAAAAACAAATAACTAATTATCAAGTCAACCCTACTAATTTTATCTTCTTTAAATTTAATACAAATAAATAACTAAAACTTATTAAATTAAAAAGTAAAGACATACAAATGAATTCAAAATAAAAATATTATTATTTTAAAATAATATACATATATAAAATTTTAAAATTTAATTAAAAAATGATGCTTTTATTGAATCATGATATGATGGAATATAAGTATTGAAAAATATTAAATATATGCATATTTATTGAATAAAATAATGGTCAAATAATAAATTATAAATATAAAAAGTAAAAAAATTCAAAATGTGACAGCAAACATGACTTTAATTTTAATTTGTCATTCGAAAATTTAAAATTGAAAAAAAATTAAAATAGAATATATAGAAAATATTAATGACACGACCCAAATTGTAAGAGCCGCAATTAGCACTCAACTAAAGTAGATGTGACAACATCGAACCATATTAAATTTTACCACCTCTCAAGTCTACTTGTAAGCTTCTTAAGCTCCACTTACAAAGTATTAAATATAAATTTAACTTTAATATATGAAGTCTTGTTGAAACTCGATTAGGTCAATTAATGGATTAAACAAAGTTCAAATCTATTGTATTCTATTAGAATTGTTAACTAGCTTAATCGAGCTTAGTAAAAAAATTTAATTAATTATTTTTCATAAATAATTTTCATAAACTATTCAAACTTAAGTAAATTTATTAAAAGTTATTCGCGTTCTAATTCAAAATTAATTTTCTTTACTTTAATATAGTATCACTTGACTTAACTTGAATTTGAGTATGAAAATCATTCCATAAAAAATGATGTCAAATAGAAATAAATAAATTTTATAAATATAAATACAATATACAAATTTAATATCTATTATCAATTTTTCATACATAAAATAAGAACAATTTAAACGCATTCCTTACATTAATAAAATTGGTAAAATTTCATTAAGAAAAAGAATTAATTTTCATACTTATGAATAAAATTGTAATTTTATAAAATAATTACTCATTTTGCATAAATCAATAACTTTATATAAACATGTTGTGAAAAACATTATGATTTTACGAAAATTTTAACTCGTTTTGTGTAAATCAATAAGTTACAAATGAAATAGCTAAATTAAAAAAAAATAATAATAATAATTTTTTTCATAATTACAAAAAAAAATTGATATCTTTTGAAAAATTATAATCTTTTTATATTTTATCATATATTACAAGAATTTTTTTTCAATTCTTATTAGTTGCAAAAAAAATTATAATTTTACAAAATTTTGGTTCCTATTGTGTAAATGAACAAGTTACGAACAAGTAGCTAAATTAATGGAAAAAATAACAAAAATTTTCGTAATTACGAAAAAATTTGTTATCTTGTAAAAAATATCATTCTTTTTATACTTTTTGTATAATAAAAGAATTTTCGTAATTTTTATTAGGTAAGAAAAAAATTATGATTTTACGAAATGTTGACTCCTTCTGTGTAAATCAATAAGTTACGAAAAGGTAAAGTAGTTAAATTAACGAAAAAGAAAAATAATTTCGTAATTATGAAAAAAATGGCTCTCTTATGAAAAATCACAATCTTCTTATATTTTTTCGTAATTTTTTTTAATTGCGAAAAAAGTTTTAATTTTATAAAAATATGACTTATTTTGTGCAAAATAATAATTTTACGAAAAAATTTTTAAATTAACAAAAAAGAAAACTAATTTCGTAATTAAGAAAAAAAATGGCTCTCTTACAAAAAAAAATTACAATCTTCTTATATTTTTTCATAAATAAAATTATTTTTTCGTAAAGTTTATAAGTGTATAAATTTATAATACTACCTTAGTCATTTTAGTATTTCTCATTTTTAGTAGGTAACATGTAATAACCGGTTAACTTAATTATAATACTTTAAATATTTTAATTAAATTTATTATTTATAACTATCCTATTGATCATAGAAAATAAAGTATTTTACTTTATTTTAAAACAAAGTAATCTAAGAAGTTGCCCATACTCAATTATTAGTTAATAAGGAGAAGACTTAATATACTCAATAATATGACTTCAACCCACCAGTTTAAATTTGACCTACAATATGCTCGAATTAATATGTAATATAATATAATGACTTAAATTTAAAAGTCAACTTGCTTGATATGACAATCTTATATGAAATTCGACATTCTAATATAAAATTCGACCCGCTCGATCTAATATAAATTTATAAATAATATATATTTTTAAATGAATTTCAAGTATTTTTTAAAATAAAAAGTATTATATGATACTACAAAACATTTTTCTTCTCATAATAAATTATTATTATTATACACTCAGTTCAATATAATTTTTTAATTTATTTTTTTCTCTTTCTTGAATTTAAATGTTACTTAAGAAAAAATATAAACAAAAAGTTTTGACCTAAATTGGTTTACTATGATGATACACATTTATAAAAAATAAAAAAATATATAGTTTTGATTGGATATATGTAAGTTTAAGAAATTATTCTCATATATTAAAAATAAATAAAAAGTTTTGACTGGTTATATGTAAGTTTAAGAAATTATTCTCATATATTAAAAATAAATAAAAAGTTTTGACTGGATATATGTAAGTTTAAGAAATTATTCTCATATATTAAAAATAAATAAAAAGTTTTGACTGGTTACTTAATGTTGTTAAATTTAATAATTAAAAATAAATTATTTTAAAAACTTATATATCTTTTTATTTACATGATTAATCTTATATTTTTTTTCTTTTTTTTTTTTTGAAATTATATGTGAAAATTTTATTTTTAAAAAATAATATTTCAGATGACTGACCTGATTTGAAACTCATAAATTAATTTGAATTTCGACCCAAAAATCTTCTTTTTGGGTCAACCGATACTTAACACAACCCATTCACAATCTAAAATAATTTGATCTGACCTTATTTAAAAAGACAAAACTCGAAATAACCCAAATTCACGGTCACTCGACCCATTTGCCATATCTACCAATAAACCTTTTAAAATTGATTGATTATACCATAAATCTAGCAAGTTAATTTTAATTATTCAGTACGTTTCAATATTTATAAAAAATAATATTTTAATATTAAATTAAACTTTTTTTTTTCTTTTATTCACCTCTCAACTATGTTGCATTTCTCTTTTTCTCTATCTAAACCTAAATTCAATATAAGTATTTTTGCATCAAACATAAAAAAATATTTTTATGAAAGGAAAAATAAAAAATTGTACTTTATAAATTTAATTTTTATTCATAATAATGTTGAATTATAGTTTCTAAGAAGGGAGAGGGAGGGATGAGTTATTGTGACTTCTAATTAGAGATGGCAAATGGGTTAGGTAAGGTGATTTGGCTTGGTTCACTTTGTGTTCGGATCATTTTAGACATCATTTTTTTTCCGAGCTAATTCAGGTTAGGTCATCTCATGTTGCGGGTAGATTGGACAATGTGTAAAATCCACATAAAAGATAGATTTTAGGTCAAATTTGAGTTGCTTTGCAAATTTCGGGTCAAGTTGGCTTACCAATTTTTTAAAAAGAAATATTTTGAAAATATAATTTTCACATATAATTTCACAAATATTAAAAAAAAAAAAAAAAGATAAGACTAATATGTATATGTAATTATAAATATGTAACTTTTCTAGATTTGCTCATTACACTAACCAAGTTAAATTAAAATTTTTTTGCTAGTTCCATGCATGACTTAACTTTGAATCTGGAAACTCAAGTCCAACATAATAAGCCCACAAACGATTTGTGCTTTTAACTTATATAAATGGTTAATAAGTAATTTACGGAAATAAAATAACAAGTAAATTAAAGCTGGTTTAATAGTTATTAATTTATGAACGTTTCTTTGGTCATGTGTTCAATTCAAACTATTATCTCTTTTTTTTTTTTCTTCTATTTGAATTTATAAATATATATTTTTACACTTTTTTCTCTTTATATATATATATATATATATATATATATATAT
>CATKHJ010132996.1:0-13057 GCA_949750685.1 Vernicia montana | reverse complement strand
TCCTGCCCGTATCATAAGGAATTCTGGCAGTAGCAACTATACGCCCAGCTGTACAGGCGTACAGCTGCCCGTATCCCTTATACAGAACAAAATTCTGAGAAAACTTAAAGATTCACCAAATGAAGAACAATCAAAAGCTATCAAAACCAAAATCATCATCTTTTATGAACCTTTACAAGGAAAACTCATTTTCTTACATTCAATCAAGGAATTTTCAATTAAATCATCAAAATCTATCCTTGATCAAATCCACTTTTCAATCAAACTTGAAATGAAAACCATTTAAACATTGAAGATCAAACCCCTTTTTGAAAATCCATCTTCTTACATTTCCATAACCCTAAATCATGATTATTATCATCATCAAGATGCATCTAAGCAACATAAACTCATTTTCCTCAAAAACCCCTTTTTGATCATCATCAAAGACAAGAAAAGAATTGAAATCAAAAACTAAAATCACCATAGAAAATGAAAACAAGTTCAAAATTTTTGATCTTTACCTCTTGATCTTCAACTTGGATGGAACTTCTTACAAAATCATTGGAGAAATGAAGTAGACAAGAAGAAATTTTGAGAGAAAAAGGTTGAGAGAATATGATGCTCTTGCTATGGAAATGAAGAAAGAAAGAAGATGATCAAAATTCATTTTCAAGTCTTCCAAATGGCAAATATCAACTTAAGTCCTCCAACTTGAATCTATTTACTTTGAACCAAGACATATCTTGACCAAGTTTAAAGAATCATGCCAAAAATATAATTAATTAACTTCTTATAATTATATTTCTAGCACAGTACTTTTTATTTTTCACAGTTATGGCACTAAAATTTCTTTTTCAATCACAATGGCATATTTCATTTATATGCATTCACCATTCTCATTTACTTATTCACATATACACATACTTGTTGAATTTAATCATCAATTCAACATTCAAACACATCATGCAATAGCATTAGATTCACATCATTAATCATGCAATAGCATTAAATCAATTGTTCATAAGGTTAGGGTATTACAGATATTGTATATGATGATTAAGTATTGTGTATTCAATTTTGGGACTGTAATATATATATCATATTACTTTAATGTATTAATGGAATACATTTTATGTATAGATGATTTGGTTTTGTCATTGTAATGTGGTTGGGGTTCTGACCTGGGAATCGTATATGCATCTTTAGTTATAGTATTGGGTTCTACGGGTTTTCGGTGGCCTTACGCCTACCCATGCCCTAGGACCGTCACGGCTCGAAAGTCAGGTCGTGACAAAAGGCCCATTGAACTACCCTTGAAATGCAATACCGCTGTGCTTCAGCAAGCTCACACAGTAGGGAAAAGATGCAAGAATAACCCTTGTGCTTCCACTTCTATTATCTCCACCAAACAGAAAGGTAGAGAGGTAGCTACCATCACCAACCAACAACCTTGTAAATCAGAGATAAGGAAGTTCACTGATATAGGTATTCCCTTATGTGTAGTTTACAAGATGGCCTTTGAAGCCGACATGGTTAGGCCTTTGGAGCCAAAAGAACCCCCTAGCCATCCATCCAGAAACTACAAGCCTAATGAGTACTACGAGTACCACTAAGGAGCTGGGTATGAAACTGACATGTGCAAGAGCTTAAAGCATCGAATCTAAGATCTCATTGATGATGGAGATATCCGTCCTCTAGAACCCGTACCCAATGTGCCTATCAACCTTAGGGATATTATCAATTCCCTCAAATTTAAATGTTAAGTGAACTTACCTAGTGACTAGCACTTTGAGGAGAACATCGGCCTAGCTGATGTGCCCTTGTTCGAGTCCATCAATCAAGTTGAGTCCAGTCAATCCTGAGTCTGAGTCTGAGTCTATCGAGTCTTATGCTTCTTTCTTTTCTTTTGAGTAGAAGTTAGAGTCAGACTTTGTCGAGTCATGTTTCTCTCTTTTTGGATTTATAATTGACCAGAGTTAAAATCTGCTAAGTCTAGTTTTCCTTTTGAGTATGTCTTTAAATTTTGATACTACTTTTAATGAAAAGTTTGAATTTTATCTTTCATCGTATATCTTATGTGCTTTCTTTTTGAATCCAGCCTGAATGATACACCAAAAAAAAAAAATCATACATATCATGACACAGAATCAATTATTGGCACAGAGGAAAAAACCAAAAATCATACATATCATGACAGGCAGGCATTAATCGAAAGGGCTTATGGTTTCTTAGACTATTTTGCATGGACAACCAAGGACATGATAAGGATAGACCTAAAGCATTTCGGTTCACAAGATTTCGGCCCATAAGCAGGAGCTGCAGAGAATGAAAGCAGAGTGAATCAAACTGTACCATGACCAGCTGAATGCCATCGATGAAAAAAGAATAGATGCTTTGTACAAGATTCAAGGTTATCAATAGAAGTTAGCCAGACACTTCAACAAAAGGTGAAAGATAGAGATTTGCAAGAAGGGAATCTAGTCCTAAATGTAATCCGAGCTCCTGTGCATGACCTAAGAAGAAAGTTCATACCAAACTGGGCTAGGCCTTATGTACTCAAGAAGATCTTATCCGACAGAGGCGTCATCCTCATGAATGCGGATGGGAACAAATCCTCTAATCCCTGCAACCTAGATCAGCTAAAGAGATACTTTGTATCAAATCCATGTCTGTATTTAGTTTATGTTCTTCAAATGCACTCAAATTTGAACTACGTGGACCTGATTCTCCCTAAAAAAATAAATGACAAAAAAATGATGTAAAGGATACGTAAGCAACCCAACTTGAGTACAGTCCAAATCATAGTACAAAGCATTTTTTGTTCACATAACAAAGCATCTCATTCTCATTTTCTCTATGCCTAAATGCATCACTCACTTGGTTTTTTTGCCAAAAAAAATAATAATAATAATAAAAAGAAAATGCTCGCGAAGCTGAAAACCTGAAAGGGCGGCTTAGGCAGAAATTAAGGCAAACTCGTCAAGTTGAAAATCCGAGAGGGCGACTCGGGTAGAAGTTAGAGCTAAAATAAAAAAAAAAAGAGGTGTGTCATTCAAATTGGATTCTATCAGGAGTCATGTCAAAATCCATCCGTCATATTCAAAATGAGAAAATGGGTACTGTGTCCTATCTCATTTAAGTGTGTCGAAAGTTTGAGTTTGTCAAGTCAGTCCAAATAACTCACCCTCCTTTAATTATTCATTTTTTTCCTAAAATAGTCAAACAACTTTACCCTCCTTAGAGTCATCTTCCTTTATGTTAATCCTTTCTTTCGTTGAAAAATCACAAAAGATAAAGAAAGTTTTCAGAGTCAAATCATCCAAAGTAAAGTTGCCCCTGTCTCTCATTAGGGGCACAATCATCAAAGTCATTCACATTCTATCGAGTCACCTTCGGTCAGTTTGTCATCCCTTATCAGGGGCATGATCTCTAATTCATGTCTTCCTATCAAAGTGCTCAAGTCACCAAAAGAACCAAACCATTTAGCTTCCCTCCATTCCTAAAAGTCCATCCTGACCTCTATGCCAATCCTACTGAATCCTAAAAGCATCATCCCTAAGAGCCTTCCTAGCCCAGATAATGCATTCATTCCTTTCCATGAATCATTATAACAAAACCACAAAGCTCAACCTACCTGGCAGAACTAGAATCGACTAAACCTCTCGCAGAATCCACATTGCCCAAACCATTTGTGGAAAGCCTACCTCTCATTTCCAAAACTCCAGCTCCTTGATGAAACCAAGCCACCTGAAAGGTCCCACCATAGACCAAAATCAAAGCATATCCCACTCACTGTTCAAAGAGAGTCCAATCTTCAAAACTCAAGACCTGGGTTTCCTAACAAATAGGTCAATCCCTTTAAATCATAATCAACCAAATCTCTTCACTTGATCAGCCGAGTCAAAAGGGTTCACCCAATTGATTAAATCTAAACTCTTAATCTGACTCGCCATAGGTCGAGGCTCTCTCCTTAACATAATCTTTTCAAAATCTCTCGAGCCAACTCGCCATAGGCCGAGGCTCTCCTCTTTTCAGAAACTTCTTGAGCCGATTCACCATAAGTTGAGGCTCTCCTCTTTTCAAAACCTCTTGAGCTGACTCTCCATAGGCCGAGGCTCTCCTCTTTTCCAAATCTCTAGAGTCGACTCGCTATAGGTCGAGGATCTCTTTTCCATCCTTCTTTATCTTGAAATCACCCGTATCACCCAGATGTGTCTAAATACTCACCTAGACATCAAGCTGGTTCATTTTCCCATCTTTCGAGAATCACCTTTTTCAAATAACCAATCATTGGTTCAAGGTATTAAGTTTGCATAAACACCTTTCTGCTTGAGGTCTAGATTACCTGTCATAGTCATCACTAAAAAATATCACAAATTTATCAGACTTTCCTGAGATAGTCTTAAGAACCCACCAAAGAATCATTTTTCAACCTGCAAGTCACTTTGTTTCCATATCACATTCAAAGAGTCGACATCGCATGTAAATTGCATTCATAACATACACAGAGCAAACCTGTGAATCCACCCTCTTGCATCCATGCAATCATCCATTACATGCATCATCACAAATTATCTATAACATAGAGTTCATGAATCCCAAAACATACATCATCGATGCAAAAACATACATACAAGTGCGATCATGCGCAGTCATACACCATCATACATTCTCATCTTCAGACAATCCTAAAATGGCCTTCAATACTCATGTCTTTCAATCAACTGACAACCTTAGCATAGAACAAAGTTCTCCTTTTCAGACAACCTTTGCACAGAGCAAGGTTTTCCCTTTCCTGACAACCTTTGCATAGAGCTAAGTCCTTCACCCGATCAATTAAAACTTCTCGAGCTGACTTGCCATAGGTTGAGGCTCACCTCATATCAGAATCTTTTCAAAACTTCTCGAGCTAACTTGCCATAGGCCGAGGCTCTCTATTTTCAAAATCTCTCGATCCAACTCACCATAGGCCATGGCTTTCCTCTTTTCAAAATCTCTCGAGTCAACTCATTATAAGCCAAGGCTCCCCTTATACTAGAATCTTTTCAAAAACTTCTTGAGCCGACTCGCTATAGGCCGAGGCTCTCCTCTTTTCAGAATCTCTCAAGCCGACTCTCTATAGGTCGAGGCTCCCCTCATTTTCAAAATCCCTTGAGCCGACTCATCATAGGCCGAGGCTCTCCTCTTTTCCAAAATCTCTCAAGCCGACTCGCCACAGGTCGAGGCTCTCCTCTTTTCCAAAATCTCTCAAGCCAACTCGCTATAGGCCGAGGCTCTCCTCTTTTCAGAATTTCTCGAGCCGACTCATCATAGGTCGAGGCTCTCCTCTTTTTTAAAATCTCTCAAGCCGACTCGCCATAAGTCGAGGCTCCCTTCAAATCAGAATCTTTTCAAAAACTCTTGAGCCGACTCGCCATAGGTCGAAGCTCTCCACTTTTTCAAAATCTCTCGATCTGACTCACCATAGGTTGAGGCTCTCATCTCTTTAAAATCATTTGAGCCGACTCGCCATAGGTCGAGACTCTTCTCAAACTGGAATCTTTTCAAAATCTCTCAAGCCGACTCACCATAGGCTGAGGCTCTCCTTTCACTAAAATTATCTTATCAAAATCAATTCTTTACCCATAAATGTCTAAAAGTGATCATCTAGACATCACTTTGATTCCTTCCCCTGCTTTTTATCCAAGTTAGCCCCATCATTTACTCAAAAATATCTAGCCACTAGCCTAGATATCCCTTTGGTTCCTCTTTCCGCTTCCATTTACCAAGTCAAGTTTCCACCCATAAATGTTTAGGAACGATTATTTAAACATCCCTGTGGTTCCTTTTTTCCATCCCTTTACAACCATCCCTCTTACCCAAACATGTCCAAGCACTGACCCATATATCACTTTGGTTCCTTATACCATCCCTTTTTAACCATCCTTCTCATCCAAACATGTCCAAGCACTGACCTAGACATCACTTTGGTTCCTTGTACAATCCCTTCTCCCGAGTTCACTATCATCATAATCACCTTACAAATAAGACAATTATGTTGAGGGAGCAACTGTGAACCCTTAATTTTGTACCCTTAAAATGTTACCGCAGCTTGACACATGCTAAATTTCATACACTATGCAGAGCCGATACGATGGTCCAGCTAGCCGATTAGTGGACAGGGGTCAAAGGGGCAGCGTCCCCGGAGCAAAAATTAGCTTTCAGGCATCATACTACAATGATAATTAATTTTAAGTTCACCGATATTGATCGGTAATTTTTCAGACTTCAGAATATCCCGAAAACTGACTCGTAAGACAGAAACCAAAAAAAAAATAAAAAGTGAAACTGCCACGCGGGCATCCGCGAGGAGGGCCTGCGGATCTACAGGCCACTTGCACGGGTTCGCAAGGAGTCCTCGTGGCCGCTGTATAGGAAGCCTGCAGACGCGCCAGACTTCCTGCAGCCGCCGCACCCAGTTGGACGTGTCCGCATTGACGCACCTGATGCGTGTCAGACCCGTCAGGGCAGCCGGATTGGCTGGCGGATCCGCCAGCTCGTCTAGAGTGCGCCGGCTATTTTCTAATGCGGACGGGCTTCTGCGGCCCCACTCGTGGCTGGTCCTGCTTTTGCACTTAAATTTCATTTTTACCCTTCTAACCTGATTCTTTAGCCCCCAAATAGCCCCATCCTTTATCTCTTTTCACTCTTTCAATACCTATACTACCCCCACCTCACATTTCCTATAAATACCCCTCTCCTCTCCTCAATTTTACATACCCCTAGAGCTAAGTATTGATGGCTACTACTACTACTCTCTCTCTATTTATCTCTCTCTCTCTCTCTCTCTAATTAATTTCTATACTCATTTTGAGTAATCACCCTATTTAATTAAAATTAATTAATTAAATTTTTTTAATTAATTAATCTTAATTAATCTTTAACTCAATTTGATTAATTAATCCTTTTAATTAATTAAAATTGGGTAATTAAACAACCAAAGCATCAAACTAATTTCCTCCGAGATTAATTTAAATCCATCATCCAAAAGCAATAAAATAGAATTTCGGTCCGAAATATCACTTCGTCCACTCAAAATCCCTCAAAGATAAGGTACATCATCTTCTCTAACCAATCCCAAAATCACCTCAAATCAAATCAAATCAATCTGACCAATCCCTAAACCCCTCCACCTTATCGTGGAATGAACTATGTGGGTTTTGATCCTCATTCAGTGGGGTACGTAGGCATGCTTGGAATCTAAATCCAAGCCCTAAATCCAAATCCCAATCAATCCCCTTCCCCTTTTATTTTAATTTATGTTTTCTTGTAAATTTTAATCACTGCAATTATTTAATTACTTGCTTTTTAATTTTTTCATGCATTCATAATTATATTACGCTCATGCACTTTAAATTTCAATTAATATTTTCCATCCATGAAATCAATTTTTAAGTCAAATTAAATTAAAGAGCCAAATTGAAATTATTTTAAACCAAAAACCTAGTCTCCGAGCTCAACCTGGTTCGAGGACTAGTGACTTTATCCTTGGGTAAATTAATCAAAGATTAATAAATTGGAGTCAAATTGGATTTTTCCTTAATTTTCTCATTATAAATAAATTAGGGTGGCGACTCCTGAACCCTTTCAAAAATCAAATCTATTTTTCGAGGCGATAGTCGCTTTCAATAGTGAGCACCGAAACTCGTACCTAAACATCCCTTAAAAATCGCTCGCCTTTCCTTAAGGCAAAAATTATTATTTTTCCGAGTGAAGGGAGTGGCGTTCGAGCGACGCCTCACACACATATATTATTTCTCATACAGTTAGGGGATCAATTTACAGACCGATACTTGTTCAGTTTTCTAATGTCTACAACCATCATCTATACTCCCTCACTCCTACTCCGATCACTTCCCTTCAACCTCAATACTCACAGTGAACACAAGGTTGGGGTGTTATAGCAACTAACTTAAATATTTTTCCTGTATAAAAATAGACACATAAGGGTACAATCTATTAGTTTTGGTCTTGAGCTAATTCTAACTCTAACACTCTAAAAATTGTATCTAAATTTATGTATTCCAATCAGCCCTGCATACATGGGCAATCCTTTTGCAGCCTTAATAACTCACAACATACTAAGAATATGCTTAAGCCTTTTTTCCAAACTCATTTTCACATCTCAGGATACATTTCTTCAGTTTTGACCAAATCCTAATTCAGGTCCTAAGGTCATTTAAATTACTTGTCAATTTCAGGGTTCTTAATGACCCTACCGGCAGAGACAGTCCTATTGCAACCTCAATAACTCAAAATTTACTATATATTTTACCAAGCCCTTTCATGAGTCTTTAGTTAACTTATTTGGATACAATTTTATAGTTTTGTCTAGACTCTATTTTGGACTTTAGGGTCCCCAAATAAGAGCTACAAGTTCCAGCAATAAGCCTCCTTTCTTCAAACTTAGGTTTCCTTTCTCATCTCACTTCTCCATCACCATTCACTTCCCTCCATTCATTCATCAATATACTATCTTATTCCTCTCTTTCCAGCCTTAAAATATAATTCCTCCATCATTCCCTTCAAGACCCGAAGCACATAGAGAGAGAAAAGGAAAGAAAATGCAACAATATACAACCTAACTACTTAAAAACACAAAACAAGCCAAGTTTGAACTTATACTTACTTAGTTCTTAAATTTCTCCTTCCTTCTTGTCTTGGCAGACCATTCCTCCTCAATTCTCTTCTTAGTTCTTCTTTCTTTCTTTCTCTACGTATTCTTAGATAAAAGTATGGCTAAAGGGTGGTAGGTGACTTATACTTATCCTAATTGCACATAATTTCTTTTCTTTTTCTTTTTTTTGCTAATATTTATCATCATATTTTTGTGTTTTTTTATCTTCCCCCATCCAGAAACTTCTTTAAATTTCTATATATATATTATTTATTATTATTTATAATTATTCTAGAGTCAAAAGTAATGATTATTTGAAAAGCCAAATGACCATTTTACCTTTACAAGCTCAAAACTACCCTAAATCTTATAATTTTTGTCAAATTATTTTTAATTTAATTTTTAGGGCCCTACTATCCTAATTAATATTTCTCCCATAAAATTCCCTCAATTGGGATTTAATTAAAAATCTCCGAGTCGGAATCCATCGATTTTGCGCTTAGCGCACTGATTTTGCTTAGGTACTTTCTATGGTTAACTCCAACTTAATTTTTAAATTTCATTGCTTCTAATATCCTAATATTTTCCTAATTTCTCCAAATAAAATATAAAAAAAAATTCTTTTTCTGAGGTTGGAATTTGCCAACTCACTCTTTATGCCTCGATTTTCAAACCCATAGTCTTTTTAGGGTTTTGTTCCCTAACTTTCCATTTCTCTTCTTACATTGTCTCCATTTTGTTTGTTTTTATGCTAAATCTAATTCCTCTAATTATTTCCTAGGATCTTTAGCCTGATATTACACATTCAGGGCTCAGTTTCCAAACCGATACTCATTCAGTACTCCGATTTCCACAATCGTCATTTATGGTCTTTGCTCCTAATCTGATCATTTCCCTTCAACCTCAACACTCATAGTAAGTTCAGGGTCGGGGTGTTACACTTGGAATCTAAATCCAAGTCTAAAATCCAAATCCCAATTAATTCTCTTTCCCTTTTATTTTTAATATCAATCTATGCTTTTTTGTAAAATTTAATTAATGCAATTAGTTAATTATTTTGGAGTTAAGGAGTGATTTGTGTTCTCCTAGAATCCATAAGGACTAGAGAGAACATTTTCCATAGCTTGTGGATATTTTCAATTACTTGCTCTTCACTTTTTTCCATGTATTCATAATTATGCCATGATCATGCACTTTAAATTGCAATTAATACTCGTCATTCATGAAATCAAATTTTTTAGTCAAATCAAACTTAGGAGCCAAATTTAGATTATTTAAAAACCAAAAACCTAATCCCGAGCTCAACCTGGTTCGAAGGCCAGTGACTTTATCCTTGGGCAAATTAATAAAAAATTAATGAATTGGAGTCAATCTTGGATTTTTCCTTAATTTTCCCATTTAAATAAATTAGGGTTGCGACTCCCAAATATTTTAAAAAATCAAATCAATTTTTCGACCGATAGCCGTTCCAATCATGAGCACCGAAACTCATACCTAAACCCCTTAAAAATCGCTCATCTTTCCTTAAGGAAAACCCGAGCGAGGGGGGCGTTTGAGCGAGGCCTCACATGTGATGTGCTATGAATGTAATCAACTTAGACATATCAAACCAGATTGTCCAAAGTTGAAAAAGAAGCACCAAAAGTCTAAAGGCAAAACATCAATGGTAGCAACTTGGAGCAATAGTGAAGATTCTTCATCTAGTGATGATGAAAGCAAGGAAAGTGATGAAGTTACAAATGTTTGTATAATAGCAAAAAAGTGAGTGATGAAACTGAATCACAAAAGGTAAATTCTATCACTCAAGATGAATTTTATGATGCATTTGAATTAGCATATAAAGAGCTTAATATTTCCAAGAAAAAGTGTTCAACATTGAAAAAGCAACTTGTAGAGTTGAATACAATCTTGAAAACCTTAAGGAGAAAAATTTGCATTTGACCACTGAACTTGATTTTCAAAGAAACCAAGTGCATCGTTTTAAATTCAAAGTGAAAAGTTGGATGAGCTTCAAAAATAAAAGATGATTTTGAGAAAATCAAAGAATTGCATGTAAAGTCAATTAAAGAAAAATTAATTTTGAAAACTAAAAATGAAAATTTGCAATATGATTTGAAAAGGTTTTTGAAAGGAAAACAGACCCTTGATAATTTACTTAATGCAAAAAATTTTCAAAATGAAAAATAGGGTCTCGGGTATTCTAATTTTAAACTAAAATTAGAAGACCAATTTATGAAAGCCTCATCCTCATATGCATCATCTTCCATTATTAAATGCTTTTACTGTAATCAATTTGGACATAAAGTGAAGAGATGTTTTATTAAGAAAAGCAAGCTTTAAAAGATTTGGGTGCCTAAGGAAATTAACCAAATCAGATCCTTGAACGACCTAATCTAAATTGGGCACCTAAGTTTAGATGACTAATTGTAGGTCTGCCTAAAGAGTAAGCTCCAAACAAAAAATTGGTATATTGATAGTGCTTACTCAAGGCATATCAATAGAGACAAGAAGAAGTTCCCCAAGCTTGAAAATATTGATAGATGAAACATCAAGTATGATGACAAAAGCAAAGGCAAAATAATTGGAAAGGAAGCCATTGGTTCTAATGCAAATATAGAAGATGTTTCACTTGTAGATAGACTGAAATACAATGTGCTGAGTGTAAGTCAGCTTTATGATAAAAATAGATGGGTAATCTTTGAACCTACTCATCGTAAGGTAAAAAAAAATTAGATCCTCATTCAAAGCCAAAGCTATGGTATCTATTTCAAGGCCTCTTGAGCTTCTACATTTTGATTTATTAGTCATATCTCTCAAGTATGTCTTGGAGGTAAGCAATATGCTTTTGTTATAGTTGATGATTTTTTTAGATTTACATAGGTTCTATTTTTGGCATCTAAAAATCATGCATTTGATAGTTTTATGATTTGTAAAAACAAGTTCAGAATAAGAAAAGGTATTCCATAACCTTAATTTGAAGTGACCATGGAAGGAAGTTTGAGAACCAATCCTTTTAAACCTATTGCAAACACTATGGCATAACTCATAACTTTTAAGCTCCAAGAACACCATAACAAAATGTGGTGGTAGAGAGAAAGAATTTGAACCTTGAAAGAGATGGCAAGGACTATGTTGAATGAGAGAAACCTACCAAAACATTTTTTGGGCCGAAGCAACAAACATTGCTACCTATATTTTTAACCAAGTTCTAATTAGACCTATCTTGAATAAAACCCCATATGAACTTTGGAAAGGCAGAAAACCAAACATTTCATATTTTCATGCATTTGGATGTAAGTGTTTCATATTGAATAACAATAAAGATTATTTGAAAAAATTTGATGTAAAATCAAATGAAGGTATATTCTGTCACATCCCACTTTTGGGATATGATGGTCTTAGGACATGGGTAGGCCTAAAGCCACCGAAAACCCATAGAACACATACTTGCTATCAAATCCAATATGGTATCATATACAATTATTATCAATCGCACATAATCACTTCCCAAGATCAGAACCTGCTATATATCTACTCACTTCAGACTATGATTCCAATTAATCACTTCATGACAACCATCATTCTTATTTATCAATTAACTTGTACATATTCCTTATCATCATATTGAGATCTATTAAAATAAGTCATCTATTATCATTATACAACATTTATTCATAAAATCACATTTCTTTTACACCATTTAGGATAAATATCCTTAATGTCGTATTAATACAAAGCATATATTATTTAAGCAACTTTTGTCTTCCAATGACTACGGAGCAATTAACAAGTTAAACATCCAAATCTTAACATATACACATATCATTAAAGTATAACCCTTTACATCTATGCACATAACAAAGTAAGTTTACTTGGTTGCACTGATCTCAAATGAAGAAGAATACTAGAGAATCTCCTTGCTATTTTACTTTCTTCCTATAAAAATTAAGGGAAAGGGGTGAGTATAAAACCCAGTGAGTAAAGAATAAACTGCTATAAACTGTATAGTTTGGTATTGAATGATAGCTACAAAAATATTTAGGGTTCATAATTGTATTTGGATCAAATGAAAATAACAGATTCATAACATGAATGTCACGACCTGGCTTTCGAACCGCAACGATCCTAGGCATGGGTAGGCATAAGGCCACTAAAAACCTGTAGGAACCTTGATATACAATTCATCTTACATTATCTATATCATGCATACTATCACATACATGTCTTCCCAAGATCTCAACCTGACATTCATGCTAAACCATACGCATCAATATCATGCTTGATTACGCTTACATATCATATCATCCATGTCATTGCCTTAAAGGCCAAAAGAATATTCATTCATTACATGTACCTTCAATAAACTTATCATTCTTACATCTACCATGAAGCATCTATGAATAGAATCATCATCTATAC
>CATKHJ010132903.1:0-14796 GCA_949750685.1 Vernicia montana | reverse complement strand
TATAAATATAATTTATATTATCTCAAATATCAATATTCACTATTAATTCATAATTATATATATAACTTTGAATATCCATTTAAATATAAAGGAAAATATATTTCCATATAAAACTATTATTTTAAAAGAGTTAAAAATTCAGATTATTCCATATTGAAAAATATCCATTTCATAATTTACGAGATTGTCCTCCTGAGCTTAACTTAATTTATATATTTATTATTCGCTTAGCACACTTCATGATACTTATTAGTGTACATATAACTCGTATCAGGTAGGGATATGATAGTTCCTTTCCAGGATTTGAAAGGAATCTACTCATAACTCCAACTGCGTAAGCGATATCTGGTCGTGTGCACACCATGACATACATCAAACTTCCAACTGCTTAAGCATATGGAATCTTTTTCATCTCCTCTTTCTCTTTGTCTGTAGAAGGACTTTGTCTGGAACTTAGCTTAAAATGATTAGAAAGAGGACAACTAACCACTTTAGCCTTGTCCATAGTGAATCTCTGAAGTACTTTCTCAATGTACTTCTCCTGTGACAATCACAATTTCTTGGCGCTTCTGTCTCAGATAATACTCATGCCAAGAATTTGCTTCGCTGGCCCTAAGTCTTTCATGGAAAAAGACTTACTTAGCTGCTTCTTCAAGCTGTTGATTTTAGAAATATTATGGCCAACAATCAACATGTCATCCACATAGAGCAAAAGAATGATGAAATCATTATCTGAGAATTTATGCACAAAAACACAATGGTCTGAAGTAGTCTTCTTGTAGGCTTGCTCTCCCATAACAGACTCAAACTTCTTATATCATTGTCTTGGTGCCTGTTTTAAACCTAGAGGCTTTTCTTCAATTTGCAGATATAATTCTCTTTTCCTCTTTCCTTGAAACCCTCTGGCTGCTCCATGTATATTTCTTCTTCCAAATCACCATATAGGAAGGCAGTTTTGATATCCATTTGCTCAACCTCCAGGTTAAGACTTGCTGCTAACCCCAATATTGTACGAATGGATGTCATTTTCACAACTGGTGAGAAAATCTCGTCAAAGTCAACTCATTTCCTTTGGCTGAATCCTTTGACAACCAATCGGGCTTTGTACCGCGGACTGGAATTGAGTTCTTCATACTTGATCCTGAACACCTATTTGTTTTTCAAGGCCCTCTTGCCTTTTGGCAACTTCACCAGTTCAAAAGTTTTGTTCTCATACAAGGACTTCATCTCATCTTGCATGGTCTCAATCCATTTCTGCTTGGATTCATCATCCATGGCTTCTTCATAACTCTCAGGTTTTCCCTCCTCAGTGATAGCCACATATTAATCACTAGGGTATATGGTAGATGGCCATTTTGTTTTACCACTTCTCCTTAAAGGAGGTTGTGTTCCTGTTATCTGTGGAACCGGAGAAGCTATAGGTGTTGGTATTGGAAAATCATCATGATCATGATCATCATTCTCGTCTTCAGAACCAACTTCTATGGGAGCATCATCTTTATCAGGTGGATCAACCTGGTCTTTATCTCCAACCTCTCTTGGCACCGGTGTTGGAGGAATTAATTCCAAATCTGATGAGTCACCATTGGAATTAGGAACATCCTTCTCCATCTTGTCAATATCTTCAATGGTCTCATCTTCAACAAATACAACATCATGGCTCCTGACAAGTTTCGTCTCAATGGGATCATAAAATCTATAGCCAAATTGATCTTGACCATAGCCAATAAAAATACACTGTCTTGTCTTGGCATCAAGTTTGGACCTCTCATCCTTGGGGATATGTATAAATGCTTTGCAGCCAAATACCCGTAAATGATCATAGGAAATATCCTTTCCTGACCATACTCTGTTTGGAAAATCCATCTTGAGAGGGGTACAAGGTGAAAGATTCAACACATGAGGAACTGTAAGTATGACTTCACCCCAAAATGTTTTAGACAACTTTGCATGTGAGAGTAGACATCTGACTCTCTCCATCAAAGTTCTATTCATCCTCTCAGCTAAACCATTCAACTGCGGTGTCTTTGGAGGTATCATCTGATGTCGGATACTATGCTCTTCGCAGTAAGCATGAAATGGCCCAATGTATTCTCCACCATTGTCTGTCCGGATGCACTTTAGTTTCTTCCCAGTTTGTCTCTCAATTGAGGCATTAAATTCTTTAAAGACATCTAGCACTTGATCCTTTGTCTTCAGAAGATATACTCATGTCTTCCTTGAATAATCACCAATGAAGGTCATAAAATATTGAGCATCACCAAGTGATTTTGGTATTGGACCACACAAATTTGAATGAATCAGATCCAGCACATTATTCATTATGGAAGGAGGGGAACTCTTGAAAGCAACTATGTTTTGCTTTCCTGCTAAACAATCAGCACATTTCTTCAAATGTACTTCATCCATTCCGGGCAACATTTTCTTCTTGGCTAGACTTGTCATTCCTTTTTCACCCATGTGGTCGAGTCTCTTATGCTATAATTCAATTGCACTGTCTTTCTTCATGGCATTAACTATGTCAATGGAGAGCTTTGCCTGCATTACATACAGTGTTGTATGCTCCTTACCTCTAGCCACTACTAAGAAGCCTTTTGAAAGTTTCCATTTATCATAAATGAAGGTGCTGCAATATCCTTCATTTGTAAGTTTTTTTACAGAGATCAAATTCAGGCGCATGTCTGGAATATGCCTGACATCCTTCAGAATTAGTCTAGTATCATTCTCTATTTCCAAGCAAACATCTCCTCTGCCAACAACCTTTGACAGGTTTTCATTTTTCATTCTGACAATACCAAAATCTCCAGTTGTGTATGATGAGAAAAAATCTCTATGTGAAGTAGCATGAATGGTAACACCACTATCAGACACCCAGCTGGTCTCTTGAGATGCAAGATTGACAATATCTTCATCATAAACGACATTGAACTCGTCTATGATATTTGTCTGCTCATCATCACTGCTGTCATCTTTCTTCACAGTTTTATCTCAGTTCTACTGTTCCTTCTTAAACTTTCGGCATAACTTTTTAATGTGGCCCTTCTTTTTACAATGATGGCATTCAACATTGGCATATTTATTTGACTTCCCTCTGCTCTTGCCTCTAGAGTTCTGCTCCTTAGATTGTCTCCTCCCTTTGGATTCTGCAACCATAACATCTGATTGTGATGAAGAAGATAAGGCCTGTGATCTTATTCTCATCTCTTCATTCATGATATTACTTTTTACAATCTCCATATTAACTACACCATTAGGTGCAGTGTTGGTGATGGAAATGTTCAAAGTCTCCCAGGATTGTGGCAGAGAGGCTAACACCAATAGAGTAAACACTTCATCATCCAGTTTTACTCCCATTCTGGATAACTGGTCATGGATTCTTTCCATCTTGTTCAAGTGATTTGGCAAGTAAGTTCCTTCTCTGTATTTTACTTGTACCAGCTTTGTCAAGTAAAATAACTTATTGTTTCTAGTCTTTGAAGAATATAACATCTCCAACTTATTCCACAGAGACCGTGCATGAGTCTCATTATAAATGTGATTATACACATTGTCTTCGACAAATTGTCTGATAAAACTGCACACCTGCTCATGATTAAACTCCCATTCCTCATCAGTTTTACCTTTAGGTTTGACTGTGGTAAATACCGGCAAATGCATCTTTGTCACAACTAGAATATTTTTCATCTTTTTACTCCATATGTGGTAGTTTGAGCCATTTAGATAGATCATTCTGCTAATTTTTGCCTCCATCACTTCTATCACAAACTTTTTTTAGCAAATCTAGCTCTCACTATTTTACGTGAATAGTACTATATACTGGAACAATGACTGTAGTCCATAAATAGTACATCAGGTAAGTTCCCAGGAAAGAGAGGTAGGTCACAATGGACACACTTAAATACCAAGTCTTTCCTTAGCCAGAACTTTTCCTAGACATGCACTTTCACATTACCATACTAATTTCCAGCTTGGCTTTGATATGTATGAACAGTACACGTATCCGTGAATAGTGCCAAATTGCACAGTACCTTAAAGTACTATTTACAGCAATAATTTTTCGAGAAATTTTTTTTTCTGATCTGGAAGATCAGTCAAAACTGCAACCACAGAGCATACTCTTAATTTTCAAAGAAAATTAAAACCAATAGCTCTGATACCACTTGTTGAGTACAACAGATAAATAAATTAGCAGAGTAAAATAATAACACCGGCAATTTAACGTTGTTCACCCTTTGATTTTGGGCTACGTCTACGGGACAAACTCCAAAATATATTTCTTCCACTAATAAAATTAATGGGTACAAGAAAGAGAGACAATACAACAATTTGAGATAAATCCAAAATAGTGGCACACAAGTGTTTCCCAAACTCACTATTTTGTCACTCCCTTTTTAGAAAAATTTCCCAAATATTTTTCTAAAATATTCTCTTTCACTCTCTTACACACAACACTCTTCAAAGAAAGCTTGCTTTCTTCGGCTCTCTATACAAAGGAATGTATTTCCTTTTGCTTGGTGTTTACAATCCCATTTCATGCCTATTTATAGGCAAGAGGATGTCTCTTGCTTTCCTTGTGTGCCTACTTGAGTTGCCACGTTCACTTGGTAACTACCAAGTGAAATTTTCCACGTGAACTTGGTAGCTCCTAAGTGATATGACCTTTTATATATATATATATATATATATATATATATATATAAGTCCTCCATGTTGGAGAGTCCCACTTAACACATACATGTATTACTCCCCTTGTAAATTGGAGCAGAGGCTTTATTAGCATACTCTCCACATAATAAATACAAGAGGTTTATCAGGCCCCATGTTTATGACACATGAAACCCCTCCTAGTTGGGATTTGAATAATATACCCTATCTGCAAGTATTCATATGCACACAGTCTGATGTCTTACTCACATCTGTCGAGGATATCTATTTTAGGGTTAGCAAACTTGTATATAAGAAATTACGATTCTTGTGTAAAAAAATATCAATAATCATATAATTCAATAACATTGTTCACATGAAGGAATCATCAATAAACTGATGAACAAATAATGTGGGTCAACATAATTCATGAATCAATTATAATACTTGGTATCATAGTAAAATTTGAACATGATAGCTAGCTTGAACATGAAATAGACTTTAAGCCTTTGGGTTTTTCAAATACAAACATAGTAGTGTATTTTCTACTCACTTTGACAAAAAGAACTATTTATTTTTTGAATACTCCTCTCTCACATCAAGCAAAATTGATGATCATTATCAACATCACCATCTTCTTGTCTTCTCCTAGGAGCTATACACATCTATACATGAAAAATGAGCATATTCAATACTTGCTCTTAATTTAAACAAAATAAGAAATCATAAATCTAAACTTACCTTATTAATTGAACTTCTATGGTAAAAAAATAAAGAAATCTAAAATCTGAACATATCTTGTTTATCAAAGCTTTAATGGTAGAAAAAAAATGAAGATAAATATTTAACTTAGGTCTTCTGTGTGATGATGTAAAGCTGGTTATGAAGATTTTTAGATTTTAAGGAAGATGGGTATTTAGAATTTCTTAACTATTAGGACTTGATTACTATGAAAATATACACTTGATAAATGTAAGAATAACATATGAGAAAAAGAATATTAATATTTTTTTATCACTAAAATGGACATAACGATAACAATTTTTAAAAACAAAATCAACATGAGATTGATTGGGTGTATAAATATAAGCTCTAATTTGAAATTATCTTTTTTTTTTTAATCAATTTGAAATTATCTAAAATGTTGAGGATAATTTTTATAATTAGAAATGAAAATATAACTTTTTAATTTGAAATAACAATCTCATAATTCCTTTATTTTGTATATATTTTTTCAATTTTATCACATATATATAAGTAGTAGGCTCGCACTTTATATATTTTTAATTATATTATATTATTTAATTTGTATTTTTCTAAAATATTTTAACATAAATAAATTATTATTATTATTTTTTAAATTTAAATATTATTTTTGATAATTTTAAATATTAATATAAATAAAATATACGAGCCAACTAAAATAATGATAAAATATATTATATTAATTAGTTTGTATGATGAGATGTTTCATATAAGATGAGTTTTTTAAAAAAATTACTTGGCACATGATAAAACATTATTTAAACAATTTAATATATATATATATATATTCAATTTTATTAAATTAACAAATAAATTTATAAATTGATTTAGTTATATGTCACTCAAATTAAAGATTAATATGGACATATAACCCACTAATACAAAATAAGTGAACTCCTCATGAATTCAATAACTATCAAATGATAAAGTTATGTAAAATACTCAGTTTCTTGTGAAATTATATAAAGAAATCACATTTTATAAAAATGGCACAACTATATAGCTTTAAGGTTCAAGAGGGTTCATTCACTGGCAAAAAAAAAAAAAATAATAATCATAATAACGGACAAAGTTACTTTGATATTTGCCTTCAATTTTAATATTATATTGCAGAAAAATTCCTGCCTCCATCTTGTACCATGTGGATGTACAGGTGGCAAGTATATAGACTTCGGATGGATTCGAATATTGAAATGACAAAACTTGATCTACAGTAACGGAAAACTCGTCCGTACTTTGAATCCAATAGAAAATTTTCACTCTGATAATGGGATAGAAATGAGGACAGGGATGATATTGAATCTTTTTCTCCGATTCTCACATCGATTCCACAATTTATATATATATATATATTATAATTTCATATTATATATATATAAAAAATTATTAATTTTTTTTAAAATTATATTATTAAGTATTTAATTATATTATTTTTTAAATAATAATTAATAATATATAAAATTTAAGATAAATATGTATAAGTTTTAATATTAATAAAATTATAAAAATATAAATGAGGATCTTTGTTCTCGCTCCGCACTTGCTACGAACTCGATTTATTCTGTTCCGTCTTTGTCTTGACAGTTCATAATGCAGGAATAAAAATTTTAAAACTCATTCTGTCCCGCCTCATTGCTAGTCCTATTCGGATCAAATTATTTAAGGGTTTTTTTTTTTTTTGTTTTTTGTTAAATGAGTTAGGATTAAGTATTTTAAATTATGGATGGATTAAATTAAATAATGCACTAAATTGATTCTTGAAAAAATTTTCTGAGTTTAATTTGAATGAAGGTTGGTTACAGGCCAAGTCTGGTCGAGTTGTATTTTTTTAATTAATTGTTTTAAATTTATTTTGAATAATACGAGTTATATTTTAGTTTAGCTAAAATAAATTATATTTGAGTTGAATCAATGAATTTTACATGTTAATTCACGGATTGATCATTTTTTAGATGTTAATGCAAATTTAGACGGATTTGAATCAAGTTTGGATCAAAATTTACCATCTCTACTTAAATATAATCAAAATTAATTTATAAATTTATGTGTTTATTTGATGAATTAAAAAATAAAGATAAAAAATTGAGGATTTATAATATTATTAAGACTTTTTTAGTGGTAATATTTTATTTTAACTTCTATGGTAATTAATATTTGTTCAATTAGCTTAATCTTCAATCAAGTCTAATTTTTTTTTTTTTAAAGCAAATGTAAATTTCCAATGTTGAATTTATATATTTAAGAATTGTCTCATAATTATTTACCTTAAAATTTTTAAAAAATTATCTCATAAATATTAATAATCAAATCAAATTTTTATGGGATGTGTAAATTGAGGTTTATACCTCTATTATCCAACGAGCTAGACCCTCCTACTACTTAGACTTGGCATGTACATTCAAGAATCAAAACATGCAGTTTTTCAGCATCTTAACTTTAATCTTACAATTTTTTTTTTTTTAAAACTTATTTTTTACTGTTATATCAAAATCTCTCTCTCTTGAAAATCTCACTCTTTCTTGAAAATTACGTTATAAATACTTATTCCAACTAAAAAAAAAATAAAAAAAATCCAAACAATTTCTTGAAATTAGTGATAAAATATATATTAAATTTATCTTTTCTTTTTTCATACAATATTTTAATTTTAATTTTAATTTTATATAAAATAGTAAATTATTATTTCATCTATAATGTTTGATTTAATTAATGAAATAATTTTTTTTATTAAATTAATTAAAAAATTCTTAAATTTTACTTTTGTCAACACTTTAGTCATTATATTAAAAAATGAGTTAAAAATATATAAAAAGATTAAAACGAACTATCCTCATTTTAATTTAAATTTTCCAGTGACACCATAAAAAAAAAAAAAAAAGAAAGAAAAAGCAATAAACAAAAAAGAAACATGGTTGAAGAGAGACATCCATCTACTGCATGCAACAAGCAAATCTCCAATGACTACTGGGCACTTCACTTTTAACAAATTAATTAAACAAACAAGACCATTTGTATATTCTCAATTTGGAGCCAAATGGCCGATTGGGGTCCTGTATTAATATATAGGTGTGGTCCTATTTGTGCTATTAACGCCGGGACTTTTGTTTCAGATACCGAGAAATAGTCGGCAACTGGAGTTTGGGAGCATGAAGACCAACGGAAAGGCTATTGCTCTTATTAGGATGATTGCTTGTTAATTTGGTGTTCAAGCAAAAATAAGTAAAAATCTCCAGGTCTCTTGCTTTTGTTCCAAATTGTTTATCTGGGACATTTTTTAATAGCAATTCCACTACAGGTTTGCAATTTCTCCGCACGGCTCGATGGAGTATACCCAACGCCAGTTCCATACATAAATGCTTACCTTTATCTACTGTTCCACTTCCACCAAACATTATTGCCAAGAGTTTCTTCACCACAGCACACCAATCATGATCCATGGAGAATTCTATAAGCCACTTGTACCGTTTAAAACGGAAGAGATTTGAGTTGGGATCCAAGTAACCCAGCCTAAACTTCAAGTGGCTTCTGTACTTGAGTTGGGATCCAAGTAACCCAGCCTAAACTTCAAGTGGCTTCTGTATAGAAGCCAACCCATTTCATGTATAAAATCCAGTGTTTAAGGTGAGGCTATGGTGACAAGGATAGGAGTGAAGAGATGTAGCCGGTGTGAGTGAGTGAGAGCGACACTTGGCTAGGGATTTGAGGTAGGGTATTTTAGGTATTAAAGTTTTATTTTATTTATCTAATTTTTTAACAAAATTTAATGCTCACATAGCTTATGGTATATAAGACTTAGGTTTTTTTTTTTTTTTTTTCATTGTTATGATTTTAAAGGCGTGTATCTACAATTTTTTCTATTTTTATGTATTTATACATAAAAAAAAATAAAATTTAATAAAAAATTAGATGGAAGAATTATTTTATTGAATAGAATTAAATTTCAAAGACTTTTTAATTAATTTAGAAAAAAAAAAAAAAACCACTTCATTAATTTGGATAAATGTTAGGGATGAAATGGTAATCAGATTAGTTTAAGCGTCAGGAGCATCAGTTGAAACTTGAAAACAGAGTCATAAAAGCCAAAACTCCTCTCCATAGTCGGTAGCATTAGTGTCTCACAGGGACAGAGTCACAGAGAAAGGAAAGGAAGTAATTAAGCAAAGACACTAGAACCATGTACTACTCTTGTAGCACAGATAAGGTGGTTCCACCATTACCACCACCTACCTTCATTTACCCTTTTCCTGATTCAAGCAAACTCTTTTCTCTTTACCTTTCCCAAATCAGCCAATCCCCATATATAACACCTCCAAAATTGCAAGCAAAGCCAACCCTTTTCTCTTTTCTTTTCTTTTCCTTTCCTTTCCATACACTTTTTTATTCCTTTGCAATCTACACACATTGTTCCTTTCTTCTTCTTCTCTTATTTTATGGGGTTTCCTTTTGTCTTCACTTTGGTTATTAGTTAATGTAACAGCTGACAATACTCGCAATAAGAAAAGGCAAAACCCACCCAGATAAATATATTATATGCTTGTTTACAATGTTGCATTTGGTATTAATTGAGTGATAAGGAAGGAATTACTAAGATTCTGTCAAGTGGGTTTTGAATGACCTTTCTTTTCTTTATTGGGGTTATTCTACTTTGCTGCTCTAGATGGATTCTATATTTTGGCTTAATTGATGCTGTAGTGGCCTGCATTCTTCATGGAACTTGTTTTTAGCAAATGGGTTTTTTCATTTTCACTTACTTGTTGGGCTATTTTCTCTGGAGCATACTCAGGTGAGGTTGTTTTGCCATTGCCTTGGATTCGTTATATTTCTTTAGATTCTTTATATTTTGTAATGGTTTTCATTGTTGTATTGCTTGAAACAAGTTGAGGGACTGAGAGGAGGTTCTAAAGTTAGAGGAGTAAATTTGGGAGGTTGGCTGGTTGTGGAAGGTTGGATTAAGCCTTCACTATTTGATGGCATTCCCAATGGAGACATGCTTGTGAGTTTCATTTTCGAACTTTGTTGTTCCTTAATTTTCTTTGATTTTTTTATATATATTTTTGGGTAGATTATGATTAGTCTGATTAATCCCTTTGCAACTGTCAAAATGTAGGATGGAACAGAGGTTCAATTCAAGTCAGTTGCATTGCAGAAGTATGTGTCTGCAGAGAATGGGGGTGGCATGGGTGTTACAGTGGATAGAGATGCTGCTTCTTCATGGGAAACCTTCAGGGTAAGATGCCTGATCAAATTGTCTGTGCTTCATTGATGTGTAAAATTTTATCTTTAATATGGTGCATATAACATATGCCAACTTACTCACTTATTTTTCCCCTTAATTTCCCATAATTCAATGTATTATATTTCTCTGATGCTGCAGCTGTAATAGTAGCAATTTAAGAAAGTGACCAAAAATACTAAGTTTAGCTGTTTGCAGCCATAAGCATAAGTTCTATTTGGTTGTTTGATCCAGAGGATTAGTTGAAGAGTCAAATTATTTTCTTGTAAAGTTTCTTTGTTTGGCAATTTGTTGATAACAATGGACATGCCTCTCTTTCTCTCATTCCTTGGGAAAATTATATTCAATTTGATGTGGTGCAAATAAAATAGATGATCGTTCCATCCAACCATAATAAAATACCTATTTGGAGATTGGGATTTTAGGCATTCGAGGTTCCTAGTAGTGGCAGTTTCACACCAGTTGTACGCAGGTGGTTATTTCTTGTCTATTATCATTGTTTGTTTATCTAAATTAAGTTCACATTTGATATTAAGCTTGTGGGGGTCAAGAATCGAGGCTGTTAAAGTATTAACTTGATATGATTTTGATGACAAGTTATCCTACTGGTTTCTTTCCCTGCAGTTATGGAGAGTCTCTGCATCAGAATTTCAGCTCCGCACCTCTCAAGGCCAGTTTCTAACATGTGATGGTGAAGGGTGCTCTATCTCTGCAACTGCAAACTCATCCCCAGCAGGGGAAACATTTTATTTTGAGAGAAATAGCAACAATAAAGTTCACATAAAGCTCAATAGTGGGGCCTATCTACAGGTAAGATTTCTGATATTTGCTTTTGATTTCAGGAAAAAGAAAAAAGATATAATCCACTGGTGGCATACCTGCATTGGTTATAAATGATGGTATATCAGGAATGGAAAGTTTCATCTCTCTAGGAACCCATTTCTGTGGGGGAAGGTGGGGGTGGGGTTTGATAGTTTCCATGTGGAACAGTTGCCTATATAGCCATAACATACCCATACAACCAGCTCAATCATGTCCACTATTCCAATAGCCAACAGAAGTAAGGAACTACTCAGATTTCAGATTATATTTGAGATTGGTGATATTCAATTTGCCTTGTCATGTGACCCAAAGATTTAATAATATTGCATGATAGCATATAATCTATTTTTTAGGCTACAATAGGAAACCAGCTCACAGCAGACTATCCAGGGAAACCAGGATGGAATGATAATGCAGCCACATTTGAAATGACTATTGTAGCAAATAACTTGCATGGAGATTACCAGCTTGCAAATGGCTATGAACATAGCAAGGCAAAAGAGGTTCTCAAGGTAAATCCTTGTTTTTTATTTCACTGTCATTCAATATTTTCTTCTCAACAATTATGTATCCAATAAAAAAACATATAATTTGTAGCTAAGATATTTTATAAAGTGAAATTTTGAATTATGACAATACTATCCAGTGTTTGACCAAATGAGACTAACAGATAATGCAATCAGGTTCAGATTTTTGTTTATTTTATATTTCTGCGTTTTGGAACTGCAGAAACATAGGAACACTTTTATTACAATGGAAGATTTCAAGTTTCTGTATAGACATGGGATAAATGCAGTGAGGATTCCTGTTGGTTGGTGGATTGCTTTTGATCCTGATCCTCCAGCTCCATTCATAGGAGGATCCTTGGAAGCTCTAGATAATGCATTCTCATGGGCACAGTAGGTCCTGTTTTCCACCGTTTCTGTTTAGAATAACCTTTATATTTCTGAAATAAACACTTTAACCTTTATTTTCCTTTCAATATGTAGAGCCTATGATATAAAATGCATAATTGATCTACATGCGGCTCCTGGCTCTCAAAATGGGATGGAACATAGTGCCAGCAGAGATGGTACAACAGGCTGGCCTACTTCTTCAGATTATATCTCACAAACACTGGATGTTATAGATTTTCTAGCCTCAAGGTACATTTTAGACAAGTTATTGTATTTTTTACTATCCACAGGTTACTAAAGTTATCCCAATGCTGAGATCATTAAAATTATCAATGAAAAGAAAACTTTTAATGACTGGTATTGTGTATTGAAAACAGTCATTCTCTGCCATTAAGAAACTATCTAATAGGTCATACTTGTCATCATAGTTTCTGAATTAAAAAAAAAAAAAAAAAACAGTTATGTGACATAATATATTATGTGGATCGTGAGGTTGCAATAATTCAACTTTATTCATCCATACAAAAACAAAGAATTACACAAAAATGTAGAATATCAACTTTGGTTCCATTTATTGAAATATCAAATTCAGATCCATGCATCTGAGAATAGTTGGTGGTTTTCAGTATCTGCCTCCTTGAAAGCAAGAAGATTAACCCATGTTTTTGTTGTTCTTGGAATCACAGGTTTTGTTCACTGACATTTAAATCAAGTATTTCCTCATTCTCTCATAATATTATGTGGGTACAATGCTTTCATAGTGTCAATTATGCACATAATTTGTAAATTTTATGGCTTTATTCAATCAAGTACATCAACAAAGCCATCCATCTCTTTAGAATGTTTGGCATATTTTAGATCATTCTCCTCTTTATTACTCTTCTCTCTTTCTCTCTCTGCATGTACACTAAAAGCATATTCCTCTTTTTAGGAAAAATTGCATATTCTTGATAGACTGGTGCATCCTAAAAAGTAATGGAACGAAAATGCAATAAAATGATGGGTAAGAAATTCATTCTATTACACTTCACCAGGATTTACCAAATATACTCGAGTCCTATTGGTAATTTTCTATTGCATTGTATGTTAATTTGTTCTCTCAGATGAACTCAATTAGGGAAATCTGTGTTATTTTTATCTTGAAGCAGATCACTTTTGTGGCTTCTTAAGTGACTATACATTGTAAGTTTATATAACCTGTGAAAACATGAATGATTTGAATTGCAGGTATGCAAGACATCCTACCTTGCTGGGAATCGAGCTTTTAAATGAACCATCTGCTGCCTCAGTTCCTTTGGAAGTTCTAGTTCCATATTACAAACAAGGCTACCAAATTGTTCGAAAATACTCATCGACAGCTTATGTTATCATCTGTCAAAGAATTGGCAATGTTGATCCACTGGAACTTTACCAGGCTACTATAGGCTCTTATAACTTAGTAGTTGATTTGCATTACTACAATCTTTTTGACACTTTCTTTATTAATATGAGCTCTGAGGATAACATCCAATTTATATACAAGAGCAGGGAAACTCAACTACAGGCTCTGAGCAGTGCCAATGGTCCATCAATTTTTATCGGTAAGGCATTAAATTCTGTTTTCCTCGTAAATAAAAGCCAAAAACAGAACAAAAAAGTAAATTTGTATGAGTTGGGTCTGAAAAGTATTGCAGAGCTAGTTAAAAATTAAAATGAAGTTTGTTATTTATATTGGTAAAGATCAAGAGGTAAGGATTTAATGAAGCCACTCTTTGCTTTTTGATGCAAATCATATTTTCGGACACATTTTGGATATGGAATTTGAGGTTATTCTGAAATCTGAATTATGTTGTTGTTAGGGGAATGGGTGAATGAATGGAATGTGACAAGTGGATCTCAGACAGATTATCAAAATTTTGGAAGGGCCCAACTTGAGGTTTATGATGCTGCTTCCTTTGGATGGGCATATTGGACTATCAAAAATGATAGGAAGCACTGGGATTTTGAATGGAACATTAAGAACCATTATCTCCAATTTGGTAATAGTTTAACCTCAATCTTTTCTTTTGTTTCTTTCTATTTAAAAAAATCATTAGCCTGTGGTCGAGAAATCAAGTACTTGTCTCATAGTGTAGGAGATCAAAGGTTCAATTTTTAACATCCCTTTAAATTTTTTTCATGTACTGAAAATCTTTTTATTTTAGTAAAAGATAATTACATTTTCTATGATAAACTTTAGGATTAATTCTAAATTGATTCTCATACTTTTAACATGTGATAATATCAATTTTAGTCTTAGAAACCATATTTTTATGATTAAAACACTTGTTAAATCTTGTTTCTCATTTATTTCTTTATAAATTCTCGAACGGAATTCTAGGGAAATTCTTATCAAGTAAAGAAAGGTTTGAGTTCATGTGTTAATTTAAAATTTATTGTGCAGGGTGCTTAAACCCC
>CATKHJ010132834.1:0-15449 GCA_949750685.1 Vernicia montana | reverse complement strand
TGGCTATCCAAAACTTTCTCCATGAAAGACTTAGGAGAAGCTACTTACATTCTTGGTATTCGGATCTATAGAGATAGATCGAAAAGAATGATAGGGCTGTCTCAAAGTCAATACTTGGAAAGGGTGTTGAAACGGTTCAACAAGCAAGATTCCAATAAAGGATTATTGCCAGTGAAGCACGGTATCCACCTTTCTAAGGCTATGTCTCCTAAGACACCTGTGGAAATCGAAAGTATGGCCAAGATTCCATATGCTTTGGAAGTTGGAAGTCTAATGTATGCTATATTGTGTACAAGGCCGGATATCGCTTATGCTGTTAGTTTGACTTGCAGATACCAATTCAATCCAGGATTAGATCACTGGAATGCAGTCAAAGCTATCCTTAAGTACTTGAGAAGAACTAAGGATTTAGTTTTGATATATGGAGGAAATGAATTGAGGATAGATAGGTTCACAGATTCTGATTTCCAATCAGATATTGATGACAGAAAGTCTATCTCTAGATTTGTCTTCACCTGTAATGGAGGTACAGTATGCTGGAAGAGTTCCAAGCAATCAACTACTGCACATTTCACTACAGAAGCCGAGTATATTGCTGCATCGGATGCTACAAAAAAAGCTGTTTGGATTTGGAAGTTTGTAACAGAACTTAAAGTGGTTCCTTCTATTGAGTCGGCAGTCCCTCTCTACTGTGACAACAATGGAGCTGTAGCTCAAGCAAAGGAACCAAGGTCTCACCAAAAATCCAAACACATAGAAAGGCACTATCGTATTATATGAGAGATCATTGGGAAAGGCAAAATTGCCATGCAAAAAATAGCGTCAGCTGATAACACGGCAAATCCACTTACTAAAGCAATGAGTCAGCAACAGCTAGATTTCCATCTTGAGAAGATGGGAATTATATATTGCATTGATTGGCTCTAGTGCAAGTGGGAGATTGTTAGAGTATGTGCCCTAGAGCAGTGTATATTCTTATGTAAATGTAAAACAACATTAATTAATGGCAATAAATATGTGTTTCTATAAATCAATTGTTCCATTGTATTAAATGTATATTTGTAGTCCATTAGTATTTTGTGAGAGGATCTATTCCCAAGTGTTGAGAATATGAATGACAGATCGCTCTTAAACAAATTCTTCAAAATGTTCAAGGTCATAGGAATAAAGACTGGGCATCATTAATTCTGGAGAGACCGTCACCTCTATTTATATTCTATAATCAGTATGTGATACTTATGATTATAGAGGTAGTGAGCATCATGCTTCTTGACAAAAGTTATCGATATGAATATGTGGATATTCATATGATGAATGATTGAATTGTGACATTAGATGATGTTAGCATGGAGTTTTATTGCTAGTAAATAAATCATCGTCTAGGTCATAAATGTACATATAGTCCTTTGACTTGAGGGACACTATATCTCATCCATTGATAGTTGGGATTTGTTACTGCTTACATACCAATGCTATTCATGTAAAGGTATATGGCATGTGATGGTTCTAACTAGTTATGTATGGAGGTAACAGATCACCAAGAGAGAATTCATTAACTTGAATAAACAAGGAAGAAGTCCTATGCTATCTGATTATTCTTGATAATCAAATCCTTGGCAGAGGTAGTTAGGATTCACTAGAAAGGGTTTCTAGTTGGAATAAATTTATCAAGAATTAGAATCGAGATATAGACATATGATCGAAGCATATTAGAGTTTGACAAATCAATGACTCTAGTTGAGATTGGGATTTCGTAATGAAGGGATTTTGGTGTGCGTCAATTATGATCGATGGTCCATGGAATGGATAAGCAATCGAATACTCACATTCATTCTAATTAGGTAGTCATGACATGTTTTGCTAGACGTTACTCATGACTTATAGGATTAAGGATGAAATAGGGATTTCATATTAGTAGAGAAAAATATTTTCTTATTCCCATTGCTAATTAGACATGAACCTAGAAAGTCATACACCCAAAAGTAATTATCTTTCAATGTAAAAAGTTTACCATAATAATTAATTGATTAGTGGTAAAAGGATTGAACTTGTAATTAAATTTACAAGGACCCTAGCATGTCCTGAAATTTAAATCCGCAGAGATTTCTTTATCGATTAAATCCTAATTTATATATGATATAAATTGAGAAAGATTAAATTGATTAAGTCTATGGATAAATGAATGGAATTAATTTTGAGTTTAATAAATAATACTAAATAGCTAAAGCCCATATGTGATATGGAGATAGTTTATTTAGGGGTTAAAAGGTTTAACTAACACTAAAGCCCATATAATGGATTTAGGGGTTAGAGATTCTCAACAACACTAAGGCTCATATGATGAGTTTAGGGGTTGGAGAAAATCAATAACACTAAAGGCTATGTATTGAGTTTAGGGGTTAGGAAGTTTGATATAACCATAAAGCCCATTTGATAATTTTAGGGGTTAGAGAAAATCCATAATCCTAAAGCCTATAAGATAAGCTTAGGGGTTAGAGATTTTCCAACTAGCTCAAAATAGTAATTTCCACTTCTAGGTTTAAATGAAATATTCATTAAACCAAAAGGGTAAACTGAACATTTTCATGTTTGCCCTAAAAGCCAATAAAGCAACTCAATTTCAATTTGTCTTCTTAATAGCTAACAAATTGTTGGATAGCTATAAAAGAAAAATGATGATTGTTTTGCTAGAGTTAACCTATTCATCATCTTCTTCAAGTGATAGCCAAAAGGAAAAAGAATTAAAAAGAAAAGAAAAGAAAAGAAGAAATGTTTTTCATATTTCTTGTTCTTCATTTCATATCCTTTGTTCTTTGTGAAAGAACAAAATCTTCTTGAAAAGAGTTGATTAATCCATAGCAACTAAAAGAAATCCGATCACCAAATGTTTGCTAAAAGAAGATCATGATTTCATTTGGACTATCAAAGAGAGGAAATCAAGAAATCCAAAGAAACCAAAAGTAGCTTGAAAGATAAAACTTGGTGTGGAAATTCTAGAAACTTCACACTTTGGGAGCTCAAAGAAAAGAAAAGATTTAAAGTCTTTGGCTTCAAGAGGTAATATGATTATCATTTGTTCTTTCTTTTCTTACATATGTATTTTACACATTAATTAAAGATGATTGCTTGAAAGTTTATTGGACCTAAAGATGGGTATTGTGAAATTTTAAATTATTTGAAAATTCACCCACTATGTTGCTTCCGCTTAATTTGCGCCCAATATTCCTTCATATTTACCCTCCAATTCAATCAACAAAATCAACACCAATAATTTATCACACAACATACATATATATAGATGAAAAGAGCTAAATTAATTCATAATCTTACCTTAAAAAATTTTCTTCTTCTCCTTCTTTTTCTTGTGCTCTCACTTTTTCTTTTTCTTAGTAAAAATTTTGAAGAAATGGAAGATGCACCTTATCTTCCCATTCAGCTTCTTATATATTTTTTTTTCTTTTTCATTTATTTTTCTAACTAGCAATTTTGGGCACATTTCCATCACCAATTATCTTACCATGGCCGGCCATCCAAATGTCTTCTTTATATATATATTTTTTATTTTCTTTCCTTTTATTTTCTTAATCAAAATAATCATTACTTCTTTTCCCAAAAATTGCTAAATTGTCATTTTTCTCTTCGTTTTACTACTAATAATGTAATTATTGTTTATAATTATTTTTAATATAATTTTTAGGATTCTAGTATCCTAATTAACATTTCTCCCATCAAATTTCCTCAATCAAAATTTAATTAAAAATCTTTGAGTCGGAATTCATCGGTTTCGCGCTTTACATACCAATTTCACTTAGATATTTTCTATGTTCATTTCTAATTCAATTTTTATATTCCATCACACCTAATGTCCTCATATTTATATAAATTCTCCAAATAAAATCTAGAAATCCTTTTCGAAATCGAAATTTGTCGATCTTGCACTGAACATCTCAATTTTCCAAACTCATATCATTTTTAGGGTTTCAATTCTTAATTTTCTATTTTCCTTTTTACACTCTTCATTTCACTTGTTTACATGTCAAATATAGCTCCTCTAATGTTTTTCCTAATATTCCCTACCTTATTTCATATAGTCAGGGGCTCGATTTTCATACCAATACTCGTTCAGTTCTCTGATTTTCATAACTGTCATCTATACTCCCTCGCTCCTACTCCGATCACTTCTTTTCAATCTCAATACTCACAGTGAACATAGGGTCGGAGTGTTATAGAACCGTGCTTAGCCCTATTCATAACGACAACTAAATTTTCACTAAATGATTACTTCATCCATTTCAAAATAATTGTTGTTTTAGGTTTTCGTACAAAAACTAAGAAATCTATTAAATAATTTTAATTATAGTGAAAAATAACTTAATATGTCTAAAATACCCATTATATTTTTTTCTCTCTCTTATTTTATTAATACTTTCACTCATAATGAATAGAGCTAAAATTGAAAAAAAATTATTAATATTTCATTGGTTTTTTAAAACGATAATTATTTTGAAAATAAAAAAAAAAAAATTGACAATTAAAAAAAAATTGAGGGAGTAACATTTATCTCTACCGGTTATCTGTGGTTGCGAGCAACGAAATTGAACATGCTCTGAATTGCTAACTAAGTTAAGAAATATTTTTTTTTATTTAAAAAAAAGGATTTTTTTTTTAATTTTCTAATTTTTTTAATTTTTTAATTTTGTATTTTTCAAAAAAGAGAAAAAAAAAAAAATCTACATTTGGTATCCAATATATTGAATGAAAAAAAAAGCAGCAGTAATGTTTGGTTGTTGAATGAAACAACAAAGAAAACCCGCGCCTCACAGAGCAGGTGCCGTTTCAAGTGTATGTCTTCAATTCTTTAACACTGCTGCAACTGCACTCTCTTCTTCTCCTTTTTCTTCTCCTTCTTCTTGTTCAGCTTATAAGCATTTACTGTAAAACACTTGAATGGATTCATTATTTTTACCTCTAAAAGTAAACTCTAAGACATACCCATTTCTCCTATTTCCTTTTCCTCTTCGTCGTTTCAATTTCAAAGCCTCACAAGTTGCCGCTGTTAGAAAACAATCCCACAAAATTCGCTGCGAATTCGAACCCAAACTCAATAATGGCTCTCTTTCTCCTGATTCCGACTCTCGTTTCCTCGACCGGGTATTCACTAATTTCTTCTAATATTTTTGATATTTTCTGTCAGTTAGTGGGTTCTGGGTATTTACTAATTACTTCATTGATGTTAGAATTGTATTATAGCTTTTGTATATAAATGGAATGGTAGTGAAGCATCGTTTTCAAAACTTACAATTGATTATGTGTAATGTATTGAAAATGATGGTATTCAAAAATTTGTGTGCTCTTTAAATTTTTGTGTGGTGACCTTAATCCCATGTGTGATAATTACAGAACATTGGCATAATGCCTAAGGAATTCTATGTTTGAAAGCTTTGAGCTTTTATCTTCTTCTTTGTTCTTTAATGTCAACTCTTAAAATTAGCTCTTATTGCTTCTGTTCCTAGATCCTACACCAATTTGGTTATGGGCCAAAAAGATCCTAACTTTGGTGCTGAATTCTGGTATGGAACTTGCAGTAGGGCAGAGTAACTTGAAGAGAAGGGTATGGTGACATAATTGGTCATAGGGTTTTTTATTTTGGTGATTTAAAAGAGGATATTTTGGTCATGGAGTAAATATTAGTCTTCCTTTTGTTCTCAAGACACATTCTTAGCACAACTAATCAAGAGAATGAAGATTTAAGTTTTATTTCTATGTTTTTGAACATTAGTTAATTATGGAGGTCATGCTAAAAAGCTCGTAATTGATAGTGGAAGTTATGTGAACCTTGTGTCAATATCCACAATTTTGAATTTCTCATACAGCAGATTGACTTATTCTGCATGGAAAGGAGGGTTGTAGATTAACTTGTTCTGGTTTTTCTTTTCTCCCTTTAACTTATTCTTCTTGTTCTACTCAATATTGTTCTATTTTGTGTGGCATAATTTGCATGAATGATGCACATATCCTTCTAGATTGACTTTGGCTTTGTGATCAATATATGACTCAAAACGGGAGACAAAAACCTTGCACATTTTCATTTTTGTTTCATTTAGAAGATCACACCTTTCAATTTTGTGATTTCATGGAGACGAAAGAAGTACAGAAACCAAAACAAGGAAAAGCGGTACTACAAAAAATTAGAAAAGTTGAGGAAGAATGGGAAGAGTCTATGCAGCAAGTAAAAGGACAGCAGCAGCTAGATTGGCATATATAGTAGCTAGGATGGTTAGATCAACAACTAGAAAAGCAGTTATGTTAAGATGGAGTTCAACCTAGGCTTTTTACATATGATGCTAATTTAACATGTATTATCAGCCAAGTTAGCAATTGATTGTCTGAAATTAATACTTACAAGCATCTATTTTTTCTTTTCCTCCCAGCAAAAAGCATTGGATGCAGCAATGAATGACATAAATAACTCATTTGGAAAAGGAAGTGTTACAAGATTGGGCAGTGCTGGTGGAGCTCTGGTGTAAGTATTCTTCTTGTACCATAACACTTTCTTTGCTTTTTCTTTGTTGGTCAGCCCTTGGGCTGTTTTTCCAATCTTGTTGTGTGGAGTGTCTGGAATTGTGAAAATAAAATGGAACATGGACTTCATGTCTGCCTATTTTAGCCAGATGAATGGACCTATTCAATGTCACATCCTTGCTGCAAAACTTGTAGTTAAACCTCAATTTTTAACATATTTCTTGCAGTGAGACCTTCCCCAGTGGCTGTTTGACACTAGATTTTGCTTTAGGTGGCGGCCTTCCCAAGGGGAGAATTGTTGAGGTATCAACCATTGTTTGTCTTCATATTTTTCTTTATTTTAGTTTTAGGAGATTTCATTTTCATATCATGACTCTAGACATACTTTGGTTTTGCTGGGAAAGTAAAAGTTCTGTGACTTATTTGATGGTTTGATAGTTGATATGCTGCCTTTTGTGGCTGTTGAACATAGTGACAAGTGAGCAAAATAGCAAAATTATGCATGGTATATCGAGATGTTTACTTGGTCCTTGTATCAGTGGAAATGGCTTCATTAACTTCAGAAAGAAAGTTGAATGCAAATTAAGTTGGGAAAACAGATACACACAGAAGGGAAAAGATTTTTTTTTATAGGAAAAGATTGTTTTTTTATAGGAAAAGACAGCAATCAATTTGATTGTAAATTATGATTGGCAGCCTCAATTCTAATATTATACATTTAGCAATTAGAACTAGAGTAGCCCTTGAATATAATGCTCAGATAATTTTAAAAGATATCATATGTTGTGGTGCTGCACTGCTACTTGCATATTTGTGTTTGCCTTTTGGAAAGCTAGACTTGCATTCTTATTGGTGTCTATATAATAATAATAATAATAATAATAATTATTATTATTTTTTGAGGGAAATGATGTCTATATAATTATTACTGGTATTTCAAATGATTATATTACCCCCTTCTAGTATTTTTTATATTACCCCCTTCTAGTATTTTTTTTGACTTTCTATTCTTTTATTTTCTCATTCATGCCTAGGTTCATTGATTGTTGACAAGTTGTTGAACATAATGCTTATCATTTCCTTATCAGGAAGGCAGTTTGAAATTCATATAAAAATTTAAGTGGAAAATAATTGCAGAATTAGTGTGGGGTCGAGTTGGTTGTTGGAACTCATGGGATGTGTGGTTTTTTCCAATTGTAATGATGCACCAAGTCACTTAACAAATGATGTAAAGTTTGTCTAAGAATGCACTAAGTCATTTAACAAAGGATGTAAAATGTTATCACATATGAAACTTCAGAATGCAAAGAATAATTTTTGAAAGATGGTCACCAGAGCATAATCATCCTTCAGCATCAAAATAGGGCTTCTCTCTCTCTCTCTCTCTTTCTCTCTTTAAATATAAATTTCCCAAATGCCAATTATTAACAGTACATGAAACCTTAACTTTCCATATTTATGTATTATGATAGCAAGTGATTATATGCTTAAAATAGCTTAATAGGCGAGTCAAAGAAACTGGAACTGAGTGGAACCGAGTCAATTAAGGATAAATATGAATTTGAGTTAAGATATCATTTAAGAGAATAATATTTATTAAGGATAAATATGAATTTGAGTTAAGATATCATTCTCTTGAAGAAGATTGAAAATTACCCTAGGAATAAAAGAAAAAACTAATGAAGTAATAGCTTCCAATCCCATTAAATATCAGCCAAAGAAGCAGAAATCCTTGAAGATGCCAGAAGAACTATTTGGGTAAGTTATGGAAAACCACCTGAGATTTGCTGCAACATGCACTTTGGTCCATGCTATTTCAAAATTAGTAATTTGAGCCCTTATGCTACCGTTAATTAAGCGTCGAATTTTGAAGGCTAAAGTGCTTTATAATAATTCAAGAACTAAATTGCAATTAAATTTTAAAATTTCGACTGAAGTGTGGTCTAATTTAAATTGTTTGTACTATTGTGTAATAAAAAAATTATATTTTTATTATCAAGGACTAAAGTATAAAGTCATTAAAAAAGCTTTGGGCCCAAAGCACTATTTTTGAAATAGTAAAGATACCTTACACCGAAGTCACTATTCTGACTTAGGGGCCAAAATCAGAATTTACTATTTTTGAAATAATAATTTACCTGAACTGTTTTATCCTGTAGCTATTGTAAAAGTAAATTCTGATTCTGGAAAATCTGAGCAGTTCTCTCCAACGAAATGCTCCAAATTGCAGCAAAAATTGCATAGTAACATAATCTTTGAACATCTTTCCTCCTTCCTGCCGAAAGCTCTGCATTTCATTCTCATTTTCTTTGCATTGAAAATTTATAGTATGATAACTAATGTTCAAAATAAATCAGCTAAATTAAGGTTATAGAACTTTTAAGTCCAAAAATTTTTGACAAGATAGGGTAAAAACCATAATTCTAGTATCAAAAGCAGAACTCTCTTTAGAGGTAAGCTTCTGTTTTTTTGTGGCAGTAGAAAACATTAGGGGTTATGCCAATCATATACCATATATCTGTTTTCATTAGGTGTAAAGACTTGGTAATAAAAGTTGTTTTTAATTTATTGAAATATAGATTGAATGCTCGCATAATTTTAAAGTTGAGGATTCTTTGTGCTAATTCCAATTGTAAGGTTTACCTTTAGTTGCATTTATATTTGAAATTATACAAGCCAGTTCTCAGGTCTTACACTTGATGTTTGAGTTAGAACAAGGATACAATTTTCAAAAGTAAGAAAGCATGTTCTTAATAAATGAGAAAATGTCTTGTTTGAAATGAGAAACTATCTTGTTTGAATTGGCCTTTAGAAAAAATGTATTAAGAGTGGATTTTAAGAGAAGGTTTTGAGGAGTCTTGGACTTGTTGGTTTGTAACATATTTAATCTATCTGAATTCTTTATGCTGTTAAATTTCTGGATGCTGTTTTGAGTTCAAATTGTTTTATTCCATCTCTCTGCCTAGTGTCTAAATTTCTGACGTTTAATTGACTGGAATTCTGTAATAATGATGAACTTCTTATACTGAAAGCATTGCTTTTGTTGTAATTTTGCTACCCAGTTGAATTTCTGTTACAAATAGCCACTTTTGTTTGCAGATATTTGGACCAGAAAGCAGTGGCAAGACCACCCTGGCACTCCATGCAATTGCAGAAGTTCAGGTTCTTCATTGTCCGAGTTTTTGTTGTCATTTTTAGTTTGTGGTATGTTAGCAGATGATCGTATATGCTTATGTCTGTTAAGGACCAAGATGCAATTTTTCTATGCCAAATGTGCAGAAGCTTGGTGGCAATGCAATGCTTGTTGATGCAGAGCATGCTTTTGATCCAGCATATTCAAAAGCACTAGGCGTGGATGTAGAAAATTTGATCGTCTGCCAACCTGATAATGGCGAGATGGCACTTGAAAGTAATATAATGCTCTTGATTATGACATTATTTTTCTTTTGCACTTTATTATAAAATTTGAATAAATGGCCTTTGTATGAGCTCTAATTGCATTCCCATATTTCAGTTGCAGATCGTATGTGCAGGTCTGGTGCTGTTGATCTAATCTGTGTTGATTCCGTATCAGCTCTCACTCCACGAGCAGAGATTGAAGTGTGCCATCATATTTTACTGTTTGTGATAGCTTTGTATTACAGGCAATGTGCTTATCCATGTTTGATTCCTTGCTATATTTTTTATCTATAGGGTGAGATTGGGATGCAGCAAATGGGTTTGCAAGCACGTCTTATGAGCCAAGCGCTGCGTAAAATGTCAGGAAATGCTTCAAAAGCTGGTTGTACTCTCATTTTTCTTAATCAAATAAGATACAAGGTACCATTGGTTCATTATGTTACGTATTTTAGTAGGTAGAGTATATATGAGTGAAGATTGTAATACATAGGAGCAATGAATCCTTCTTCTAACTGAATTATGTCATGTTTATCATCCCTCTCTGCATCCTATGCATCCTTAAGTTCCGTATTTCAATGTATTTTAGTTTTTCTTCCCATGACATTATTCTTGTGGATTTGCTAGATTGGTGTATATTATGGGAATCCAGAAGTGACAAGTGGAGGAATTGCTTTAAAATTCTTTGCCTCAGTTCGTCTTGAAATACGTTCTACTGGGAAGATAAAGTCTGTAAGTAGAATGGCTGCTTGATTATAACAAAGAAACGTGATAGCTCATTATTTTTTTTCCTTTCAATCCTGACTGAGAAGCATGATAACCTATATTTTTTGCTGCGTTGTCTATTTCACCAAATTTCTAATGTATGGATTTCTTACAATGATTTATGCCATTGTAGGTTAAAGGAGATGAAGATATAGGGCTTCGAGTTCGTGTAAGAGTGCAGAAAAGTAAGGTATATAAGAATATAAATTTGAGGACTGCTATACAACACTGACTTTCTATGTAGGATTTTATGATTTTAAAAACTTGTTACATTATACTTAATATGAAATAATTACTTATAGATGATTATGAAATTTTATCTCTCTTTTGATCATAATAACATTTTTTCTCAAAGTGCTTTACCTTGAATTTTGCCTGTATTTAAGGAAACTGAAAAGACATGTCACATGATGTGAAGAAAATAGAATGAGGTTCACCAAATCACTCTCCTTCCTTTCTTGTCACACTTTCACTTGGATAGGTGTTTGCATTGTATTAGTGTCTTTTATTTAAATCAGGTTGTGCTTGGACATATCAGCACTCTCGTTCAATATTATTTATCCATGATGCTACTGCACTATTTTATCTTTCTAGTTTGCTACCATGAGGATTCTATTTACTGAAATAAAACTTATCATTGGCTGTTAAATGAAAATCTTGTATCAAAATACTGACAACCCTCCTGATATTTCACTCTTCCTCTTTTGAGTTTATTTTGTTTTTGATTTGTTGATGTTGTTCATATGTTGTTATAGGTGTCAAGGCCATACAAGCAAGCTGAGTTTGAAATTATATTTGGGGTGGGAGTGAGTCAACTGGTTGGTATTTTGCAATATGATAGTGGGCATTCTTCTTCTTATGATGCAAGCTGCTTTATATGTTTTTAACTTAGATTTAATATGCAGGGTTGCGTTTTGGATTGTGCTGAAATGATGGATGTTGTGGTAAAGAAGGGTTCTTGGTATAGCTATGGGGATCATAGGTTGGCCTTTGGACTTTTATTATGGTTCTTGGTGCTAATTTAATTTTAGTCCGTCTATTTTTTTTTTTATTATCTATTTCTGTATTTTTTTGGATGGTTGATCTTTGGGAACAAATATCTAAAACATGTTACACCAATTAAATGATTCTAGGCATCTGTTTTCTGTGGCACTCTAGGCATTTGCAAATTAAACTTCTCTTCCTCTCGTTGTTGCTGCTTCTTCCCCCTCTTGTCCTTTAGTTCCTTTTCTTTGTTTTTCATTCCTCACTAGAGGTTAGCAAATGATAACTTTTATTTGGCAGATTTTCCATCGAAGCCTGAAATTACAAAAGTACTTTTGAGACTTGAAATTGTAGAATACTAGACCAGCAACTAATTTATTTGTAGTAAATTTAAGACAGACTCTGTAAGAATTAAGAGGTTCTGAACATTATCCTTAATAAACCCTATATTAAATTTGGACCATAATCCTAGCCTTTTCGAGTCTTAATCTTATTTTTCCTAGAGATTTTGTTGTTTGCATCATTGGTGTTCCTCCATAGCTCTAACTTCGTGTCAACTCCAACTCGAGTTTTGTCTATTAAAACTTGTGTCATCTACAAACATTTTACACCAAGATGTCTTTCTGGTTATGTTTTGTCAACTCATTTATTCCTTCATTCCCCCTTCCCACTCCCCTTTTTTGCTCTGGTTGAGAAATTTGTGCGCTTATGCTCTCTTTTAAACTTTTAATTTTTTTACCTAATATGTAGTTACTTTCTTACTATATTTATCATTCATTGGTTATGGTATACTTTTATTATTGTATGGTATACTTTTGTTGACAATTAGAGATAATGGCTTTAGGTCTCGTTTGGCATGATAGATTTTAACTAAAAATCCATGGAATTGAACAAAATCCATAGAATAAAAAACCCACATGGATCTTCATTTTTTGAAGGTTTTAGAGCATGATGAATTTTAATAAATTTATGGAATGTAGTTCAATTTTTCAAACCAAACAAAGAACTGAGCTACAATCCATGGATTTTGCGAAATCTATCATTGAAATCCTTCAAAACAAACGAGGCATTGTCTACTTTTAGAGTAGGATTATTTGTGACCTAGTCTCCTTAAGAATTATTATCATCTTGATGTTTAATGTTTGTCTATCAATTCATTAAGCTTCATATCTTGATCACAAAACACTGTTTTCTTAATGCAATTCAATATTGAGTGGTGGAAGATGGCCACATGGGAGTTCTTAGATAGGGAAGGAAGTTAACAATTTATAATCCATTGGTGTGAATGTTTAATTCAATGGACTAAAAACAGAGGGAGAAATGGAAAAGTTAACTGTTTTTAGTTTATTATCCTTTACTGGAGCAATGTAGTGTTTCAATGTTCTGATTTGGAACTAATTGCTTGGATCATAACTATTTGTAGTACTTCAGCATAAAGCAAAACAACCCATTGTCTTCTTGGATCTTTGATGACGAGAGTTAGTAGGAACACAAGGATTCTTATTCTAACTGCATGATGAATGGTCTTCAAGATCTTATCCCGACTACTTTCCAGTTAAATATCGTGAAGTTGTTGCTTGCATTCAAATTTTCTTGTAGTTTTGGTGTTTTAGTCAAACAGCCTCATATTACTTTCTTGTAAGTGTTATGTTTAACATTACCCTGCTGCTGTAAACTGTCTAAATATCGGTTCTCATTACTGTTTCTTGTCATTTATTTTTTGAGAAGATTGGGACAAGGAAGAGACAGAGCATTACAGTACTTGAGAGACAATCCCCATCTTCATGAAGAAATAGAGAAGGTCAGTTGCTTAACTCGAATGTATTATTGCTCGAGTGTCCCAGTTCTAGTGCTGTCTTTAATTGAAGCAATAGAATGATTTAATTTCTACATCTAGTGCTTTTGATAATAGATTCATTTGCTATTATTTGAAATTATTATGGTAAAGAATTTTTATTTTATTTTCTAGATAGTTCGGTGTATGATGGTGGATGGAACTGTAAATACGGGCTCTCTTTATTCGAGGAACTCATCATTGTCTATTCAAGGTGAAATTGCTTCTGAGGAAATCTAATTGTAGGCTAGGGCAAGGAGTTTTGTTGTTGAAGGCATTGGCAGATACAGTTGGCATATGCAGTGTGATGTATCCCCATCATTGTTCACCCTCTCAATTCTAATGACTTCAACAATGCCTTCATTGTTGAAGTTTTTGTTCTTTCAGTCTTGTAGAGGTTTTGAAAACTTAGATTTTGACATTTTGTAAGGATTTAATTCAAATAAATTTTATTTTATCAATTTTCATATTTGGAAGGTAGTTTATTTCAATTATTTTAATAAAAAAAAGTGATATCAAACTTTCACAATTTTAATTTAATGGATATTGATTTATCAAATATGTCATAATCTCCTAAAATTTTAATACTATTAGTTATTGTTAAATAAATACAAGTAATTAAGAAAATAAAACAAATTGAATTCATTATCTATGTACACAAGCATTGTTTGGAGTAATTCATGTGTATGAATTAAATTAAATTGAATTTTATTAATAGCATTGTTTGGAGTAATTCATGTGTATGAATTAAATTAAATTGAATTTTATTAATAGAGTTTAATTCAATTAATGATAAAATTTCATATGTTTAGAATATATTTTACAGTGATAGAATTCAAATAAATTCTATTGTTTGGAATAATTGAAAAGTAAAAAATATGTAATTATTGTATAAAAATAATCATAGTTAATTTAAATGAGAGCATTTTGAAATTTTAATGATAGATTTTATTAAATGAATTGAATTCTTGCAAAATTTTTTCATTGGTTGATATAATTTCTTTCAAAATAATTCTTTTTTTTTACTCAAAAGAATTAAAAAAGAGTTCTCCTTCACTACTATAATTCATCAAATTAGCGATAGATTTTTAACGACGATAAGTTGATCGAAATTGTAAAATAATTAGCAAAGGATTTGCGATAGAATAGCGATGAAAATTAGTGACAAATTAAACTGTCGCTAAGTTTGGGGCCGGGTAATGACGCCAGTTTTAGTGACATATTTTAAAAATTTAGCGACGGATTAATCCTTCGCTAATATAATCCGTCGCTATTTTTGACAAATAAAATTGAAACGCATCGTTTTATTTAAAACTGATTATTCCGTCGCTAAACCTGCAGACATTATAAAACCCAGTTTTCTTCTCCCTCCCCTCTCTGCGAAACAAAATCCCTAAACTTCTAAATCCCTAACTCTCACTCCCGATCTCTGCCTCTCAATCCCCACCTCTCTCTCACTCCCTTCCCTTCCGTTCGTTGAGCTATCTCTCTCTCTCGCCCTCCCCATTTTTGGTCTAGTACGTTGTGCGCAGCAAATAAGAAGGAAGAAAGAGTTTCGGGGTTTTTCCAGGGAAAGAAAGAAGAAGAAGGAGAGGAAGGAGCAAGAAGGAAAGGGCTTCATCATCTTTAGGTAATGGGTTCCTTCTTTGTTTCAATGTTTTCAATTTTTTTTTTTCGTTTATGTGTTCCTTCTCTGTTTCTTTTCTGTTTTTTTTTTTCGTTTCTGTATTTCAATTTTTTTTTTTGCTTGATTGTTTCTATGTTGGTTTTGTTGCTCAGATTTTATTTTATTTTTTTAATTTAACTATATATATATATATATATATATATATAATTTGTTAAAAATTATAAATTTAAATTGTATAATATGAAATTAGAAATTAAAAAAATATTGATATGGTTGTTAGTTAAAAAATGAAGATCCAATTATTTAGAGGTAAAATAATAA
>CATKHJ010132782.1:0-30113 GCA_949750685.1 Vernicia montana | reverse complement strand
TTTATAATATTTTAAATCAAATTATTCTTTTTTAGTAGTAAAAATTTTATGTAAAGTAGAAGAAATAAAATTATAGTATAATAATAATAATAGTTTGTTATAATATTTTTATCAAATTATATTTTTTTTAGTTGTAAAAATTTTATATAATAATAATAATTTGTTACAATATTTTTAAAAAAATTATATTTTTTAACTACAAAAATTTTATGTAGAGTAAAGAAAATGATATTATAAATTTATGTATAAAGAAATAGAATTATGTATTTATTAATGAAATAGGGAGTGAAATAGAGAGTTTTGTTGGAATATGCACATTTTTCAATATAAGTTAAAATAAAGAATTAATTATTTATAATATAATAGGAAGCAAAATAGAGAGTATTGTCATACTCTTACAGCTCATCACAGTTTTTTATACTAAAAATACCATTTGATTTGACCCATTAACTGAGTTAAGTTTTTATTTATAAACACCACATTTAATAAAAATATGAAATTACAAAATTGTAATTCAAAATTACAATATTGAATTTTAACAAATATTCATTTCTTTAAAATTACAATATTGAATTTTAAATGGATATTTTATTTTATTTTATTTTTTTATTCTCTTTCAAAATTACAATATTGAATTTTAACAAATCTCCATGATTCTGACATTTGCATTTGCATTTTCATTTTGATTTTTTTTTTTCTTTTTTTATAAAATAAAATAAAATTATAAATAATAATAATGAAGAATAAGTTGGACTTTCTTTAAAAAAAAATAAGCTAGCCATTTATTAATGAGTTGGGATGGATACCCATACATAACCCTTTTAAACTCATATATTGAGAAGATAAATGAGTTAAGACTCGTTAGAGCATTCACAACAATGCTCTTAATCTCACTCTCTATTATAATATAAACAATTCAATTCTCTATTTTAACTTGTTTTGAAAATTGTACATACTCTAACAATACCCTCTATATCACTTTCTATATAATTTTTTTATTAATAAAATTATTTTAGAAAAAAATAATGAGAAAAGAGAATAAGAAAGAAGTAAATAAAAGAATGAAAGAGAAAATAATAAAAAATTAGTTATGAGTCACTTTATCATTTCTTAGATTTGAGGAGGGAAAAAGTCACTTTATAAATTTTAAAGAATGAGTTTAGTTTAAGAGGTTGTTGGAAGGGTTTAAATGAGTTTAGTTCCATATTTTTAAGGAAATAGAAAGGATAGGGAGACTCTTGAAAATGCTCTTATTGACTCATTTATCACCCATATCCTTATTTAAATGAGTGGGTATGAGTGAATAAATGGATATGAGTCATTTTAATACCCTTAATTATTATATAGTATAATGGATTAAAATAATATTGTTCGTATTATTGTTTAATTTTATATTAGAACAACATAAATCAGTTATTCCTTTCTATTCATGGTAATGGTATTCTTTGGATAAGATTGGACGATGAACAAATGTGACAATCATATTCTGTATCATTATATTTTATTGAGAAATTTTTAGATGAACTAGTTAGATTATAAATTATTAATAATGATTTAATATGTCAATGTTAATTACAATATATATTTTATAATTCAAATAGTTAATTATCAATTCATCTTATGAGATAATTATTATTTAATATGAAAAATTATGATTGAACAGTTTATAATAATATGAAGTAGTGAATTAAGTTAATTTAAGATTTTTTTCATTTTAATATGGTAATTGATAGAATATGTCAATATTTGACAGTAAGAGAAATACCTAAAACTATAATTTTATAATTAACATAGGTAGTATGATAGAAGTCAAAGAAGCAAGGAAAATAAAAATTATTGTTAGTATGATAATTGTGACCGTTTACAATGCTCAACCAACTTATTTTACATAACAATATCCAACTAATTTCAATATTGATTTTTCCACCAATTTTCAATTTAATTATTTGAAAATTTCTTATAAAATAACAAAATTTTATTGCTGAAACATAAATTATGAATATATTAATTTATGAATCACAATTTTTCTTTTGGTTTGTTATTACTTTTGCACCTGAAAATGAAAACACCATAGCCCTTTACCTTGTCAGTCACTCAACAAGTAATACAACACCAGAACATGGGTAGGATTGAATTCAAGATCATTGAGAACGAATGTAAAAGAATTTCATTTTAATTCAATAAGCTTTTACCATGCTCATAACTCTACAATTTCCGACATCAGAAATACATCGGTTTCTAAATTCAAGGTGTATTTTTTTTTTCCTCTTTTTTTTTTTTTTTTTTAACAAATTTATAAATTTTCTCAATACTCAATCGGTATGGATATTATCCATATCTGCACTCAACATCCGATAGAGCTTAAGCACAAGGAAAGAACTGAAACTCGCTAATATTACCTCACCAAATATATATCTGTACACATTTTAACCATTGGGAGAAATTTCACTGTACTGGCTTGCCAATTCATTTGCCCTTTTCTTCTGTAATCTTGTACCTTTTTTCGAACCTTAAATTCGAAATGGCAATCCAAAATTTTGGAAAGTTCTAATTTCCCCTCGAAGGCCAGCAGTTACAATCACCATACCATAGGCTGACATATTTTGGCTCAATCCGCTTGACATATCCACACTTACACGGGGACTCCAACTTCTGGTAGCTAAATTCAGTTTTTCCTCCGGCCATGTTGCCGAAATCCTATCAAAAAAGTAACTATTGGTTGCACTACAAATGATTCCATTGAGTGGACTATTAGTGCACCCTGATAATGATTGTGAACCCTCGTTACCACTTATTTCCTCAACAGGGGTAGGAGGATGATTGGCAATGGAGACCTCGTCGAGATGGTTATCGAGCCCATTCTGTTCTCCAGAACAGGTATCTTGTAATCCCCATGTGTCGCCCATGCCAGGCCATGGAATGGCCACGGATACATCTTGACAATGGAAATGCTCGTATGATCGTGTGACAGTAACACCTTTGCTTCTGCTAGGTCGCGAATCAGCCTCATGCTTCCACACATATACATAAGAATCCTCACTAGCAGACACTACATATTTTCCATTGGCTGTGAGGGAGGCTGAGATTGGGCTGTTGGTGTTACGAAACCCTGTCACAGAATTATCAGCTCAACCTATGAGAATGGTACAATTCTATAGATGCATGTTTATGAACTAGAATAAATTTGTTGCAACTACTTAGCTACAAGACACTTGTCTTAAAAAAAAAAAAAAAAAATCAACTCTGCTCAATTATTATCATATGAAGAGCAAGAATGAGCTATGCAATGTGCAAAACTTGTCATAGTTCACAGAGTTCCAATATTTTATCGACTGATTCCATATGATAAGCATTAAACTCAGAGGTTAAAGAAAAATTAAAGCTTTTTCTAATTGAAGCAAAAATGAAACTGAAGGAATGAATTCTGCTTATTCATCTCCTAAATGATTAATTCAAATTCCAAGATAATATTGTTTTACCTTCAAGTTAAATAAACTAGTATCAACACATTGAGAAAAAGATGCCAGTAGGCAAAATGGAATCACTTTGTACCCAAGTTGCGAGCATTTCTAGTTTGAAAGTAAAAGATACACAAAATGAGCTCCACCCAATCAATTTCCAAAACCAAATAACAATAAGATCAGATTTCCAGGATCATCTCATACAAGGAATCCACCTAACTCATGTTATACCATTATGTGTTGTATCATCAAGGACATCCATGATATGATGATACATCATTATACATCATCACAAACTCCTACAAATGCCAACTTTATCTTGTATTGGATTCTCTCTTGCTACCCACTTCTTAGACAAATCTAAGCAATCAACTCCCATCACCTCTGGCAGTAGAACTGATTACAAGTTTTCAAGATGTCTTGTAAATCCAAGAGTTTATCAACACCATCTATTATTGCAAAGGATAGTGAAGTTCACATCTTAAGATTGAAGTAATTCATTTCATAATTCATAAATTTTAATAACCATTTCAGTACCCATCTAGACTACATGTAGGAATTAATCTCTAAATTGAGAGGATCCACAACAGCTAACAGAAAGCATAAAATTAAGTTCTCATTTATGAGGTAGCTTTACAATATATATTTTCCATTCACTGGGAGGATGAGATTTCGGTGATGACCTCTGTTTCTCCTAAAGAACACTACAAAACTCCTCCAAACGAGCAGCAATAGAAAATCAGAAACTTGAGACTTAAAGAGTCCTATAATTAAGTTCCAGAAACATACTATCCCTTTCGCAAATCAATTTATGATCAAGGCAAGAACAGGGATCAAGTTTCCAACCTTAGGCAAGTGATGATAAAATTACAGCAAAAAGGGCTGAATCAATAATCTATCCACTAGCTTCAGATGGGGAGACATTTAGAAATTGCTTTAGCATGAATGAAGATCCAGGGATGCAGAACCTAACTTTTAAAAGTACCTCAAGTTTGGGAGAGAGAATCTGTCCTGAATTTGATAAAAAACTTTGCCATAGACAAAAGAGTTCCCCCCCCCCCCTCCACAAAAAAAAAAAAAAAAAAAAAAAAAAAGCGGCTTATAATCTTTTCCTTTTTATTTTCCTGATTCTTTTTACCCCCTGTGGAGGGATGATAAACAGGAATTTAGGCATCAAAGAATGGTTTCTTTTCCATGAAAAAGCTATTTGGAGGAGAAAAGTGCCTTCTGAAATATCCTTTGTTTGCATCGAAAGCATTTTGGGAAAGAATTTTAGCAATAGAGTTCTTGACAACAAATGGAAATTTTTAGTAAATATACAATTTTCTTTGTAAAGGTTAATCTACTAAGCTCTGCTTCCTCATTCTGAAGAGACAATAACTCTTCAATTCTTGGCATGCGTCACTCTAGTAATCAATTGGATCTCGGAGAATGTAGGAATGGAGTTTTGATACTATGAAGGATCTCACTTTATAGCAAAGCAAGGCCTAATAAAAAGCAGGATGCCATTCAGCCCATATCGTAAAGAACTTGAAGAGACAGAATCTGAGAGCTTTTGAGAATGTGGTAAAGCCACTGGAGAAGTGTATAAGATAAGTTACTGCACCCCCTTCAGTTTTTTGTGACAGTAAATTTTTGTATTGATTGTTTTGAACTATAAATTTTGTTTAAGATTTTGCTGTGGTGATTCTTTTATTATACACTAATTTTGGTGTTTCCATTAATGTTGTTTCAACTTCTAATTATAAAATACAGAAAATGAAATATGAATCCAACACTAAGGAGGTTGCACTAAGAAAGGAAAAATTACATCATTTGTATCTCAAATTTTTAAAATCTTCTATATTAGTGCCTGAACAATTTTTTTGGTCTAACAAGTTCCTCAACTTTTAAAAATAATATCATATAAGTGTTTTTAGCTGTTCTCCGGTCACTGGAATGTTGATTTGCAACTATAAAATCTCTAAAGATTGGGGAAAGGAAAACAAGAAAATTTTATGAGTTATTGAATACCAAAACAAGATTTTAAATGAGCTGAAAGAGTTGCAAATGAAGAGAAATGAGAGTTGCAAATCAGCACTCCGGTGATCCGAAAATGGCTAAAAACACTTATATGAGATTATTTTTAATAGTTGAGAAACTCATCGGACACAAAAAAAAAAAAAAAAATTGTACAAACACCAAAATAGCAAATTTTAAAAAGTTCAAACACCATTGATATAATTTTTCCCTTAAAGAAATCTTAGTACAGAATAAGTAGGTTCTAAAGGTTCCATTTACACCCTGACAAAAATATTTACATATATTCAAGTTGACTTCTGGTTGAACCAATCCTCTTTTACAAACATGTAGGAACCAAGTGTTTTGGCCACAAAATTAACAACCTATTGCATCTTGGAAGCAAATAAATACCATAAGGGCAAACAAAATAGTTAAGAAATCATCTACGAAAAATACAAAAACTATGGCTATAATTAAGTACACTATTAAGAAAAGAACATCATCCATGGCACAACTGTAGCACAACTTCTCCATTTAATAGCCAGATTAACCCTAAATTAAATTTGCCATCAAGATCCAAAGTAACGTAACCTGGAACAAGTCCATTACCTACAATATAGCATGGTAGACTGGGATTTCCTTCACAATCTAGACTCAAGGTTTTTCACAATAAGCCTGTCTTAAAGCTAGAACTAGAGGCTATTTTAACAACATGAACAAGTTGACTTCTCTCCTGTCTCACCTGCAACAGGATAAGCAACCAGAAAAGACAAACTACTGACCGGAATTTAAATTAATGGATCATGCTCAAATCATCTGTGATCTTCCAATTCACTATTGTTCACAAACCATTCAAAAGATGCAACAAGGGGGTAAGAAATATATGAAACCGAACAGGCCACCAAATTCAAAGTATTGAATACTGAGTTTTAAATGGTGAAAGCATAAAAAGCAAGATGTTTCGGCCATCATTACTTATTGTGCAAACCATATGCATTTTTTATAAAAAAAAAATTTAAAATAACTATATAGAATTAGAAAGAGTATAATAAATTTTAATAGAGGAATATAATAGAAAACATAGAAGCATTGCAACTACTATAATTGACTATACAACAAAACACAAGCGAGGAGGAAAAATGGATTTGGACAATGTCTAATAATAATCAAATATTAAAATAGCATTGTTAAAAAAATATAGCAATAAAATATAAAAACCTTAGAAAAGCTTACTGGAAAACAAGTGTGTCAGTTTTGGTATCACCTATCCAACTAAAGGCAGACCCTACCATTTTTATTCAATTACAGTCTGCTGTCTGAATCAACCAAGTGTGAAAGCAGTAATCTAAAAATGCAACCATAAAATAAATAGGATTCTTTTGGGGTCAAGCACATGCATTACCTCCTAATGTTAATGAATATAAAGTGCCTCTCAAAAATATACTTACAGGCAATTTGTCTCCATTTCACCTCAAACGACATTTATAAAAGCTTCCAGAAGTTCCCTAGAGTTTAACTGGGATAGTGTTGAATTGAGATAATACAATATACCTACAATCTAGGAACACTTAATTTAGCACTTGCTGGTTTGGATGCCAGGGGAAATAGACATATATAGCAACAGTTTCCTTCAAACTTAAAGTCTGGAGAAAACTGGCAGTGCAGGCGCTTAAAGTCCATTCATAATTTTCATACTAGAGGTTGTAATAAATGCTAGTTTTTGTGGCTTTATTCCAGTATTATTTACTTAATCAACCAAATCAGTTTTCAAAATGAACCCTTCAGGTATGATTTAGTTCCACACAGCTAGAAATAGCAAGAAAAGAAAAAACACGCCTGCATACCTACCTTTGAACTTATGAACCAGATCGACACCATCAATAACTCGTATTCGAGAATCTGCTGATGTGATGAGCACTTCTGATGAACTTCCCCGTGCAAACTGTTTACAAAACATATCAGAAGTTGGAAAGTATCATACAAAAGTTGTGGCTCAAACAGTACGCAGGTTATGCCCAATGCAAGGAAAATAATGACAAGATAAGCAAGAAAAAAACCACAATTTTTCTCTTTGAAGTTAAATATGCACGCTTATGAGCTGAATGAAAAATAGTCAGGCTACCTGGAATCCGGTGATCTTTTTTTGATGAGCCTTCTTCTTCTTATTCTGAAGATTAATTTGAAATTTTTGTTGCAACTTATTCTCTGAAAAGGAAAAACAAATAAAAGAAGAAAAAGCAGTGAGTGGCACATCAAATTTAACAATAAAAGAGAGAGAGGGAGAAAGAGAGGGTTTATCATTGTGTACCAGATGTACTGTATAAACGGCAGCTTCCCTTGTATGAGCCAACAAGTGCACCCTTCAAAAGCCCATAAAAATACATTGAGCTACAAATAAAATATTTTGAATAGTATAGACAGAAGATAAACATAATGTTAATTGCAGCCAACCTGGCCATCTGGAGTATAGCAAGCAGCAGTGACCATCTCATGCAGATCATTCCAATCGACAACTTGACGATCAGGAATGCTCCATATGCGAACCTTTGCATCTAGGGACCCACTAATGAAGTATCTATCATCAACAGGATTGAACTGGATGCAAGTTACTGTGCCAAGGTAAATTCAAAGAAAGAGCATAATCAGCAAAACCTAATTGGATCAATAAAAGGAAAGAAAAATGAGGAAGGGGTAATCTGCAGATTTTGGCCATCAATAATAAAAGAAAATTTAGACTAAAGAAAGTAAGAGGAAAAAAGAGTCACACTTAGATGTTAAACCAATTCACAATTTGATCATCCTAAGTCCTAACCAGCAAATGAATCTTTCACAATGCAAGCAATGGCTAACCTTATGTTCATTATTGCTTCAATAACGAAGGGGCCACCTTTTAGAAAAAGGGGCAAAATTAAATCAGCAACATTTTATTTAAAAGGCAGCAAAATTACAAGCTAAACATAGAAAGGGGGAAAAGGGCAGGGAAGCATTAAGAAATTGACAAATGTACTTACCATAATCACTATGCGAGAATACTTTCAAACAAGTCTTGCTAGACAAGTGCCATAGGCGCACTGTTTTGTCCATTGAAGAAGAAAGCAGGTGCTGTGAAAAACAAGAATCAAATGTTGTTAGGATATTCTGCAAGTACTATTATGTTAGTTTGTAAATTGTGAAGAGGTTGCTAAAACTCATGCATATCTTGGGATTAGTTCCAAGATTCTATAACCCAAATTTAATAGGGATGAATATCAAAGATCTCCCTCAATCCTTCCAAAAGGTATCAGCACCATCTAGTGAGTTTTTAAACCCTCAAATTTCTGATCCTCTTTCCCTCTCACATTTAAAGTTGAAAAAGAAAATTACATTCAAAGTTAAACTTTGCTATAATTTAAGGTATATGAAATTCTTAAAAGTCATTTAAAGATGCTGAAATATAGGAAAATTTAGTGAGAAGTAAGCCAGGAGCTAACAAACATGATAATAACAGACAATGAAATTTCTGGAACAATGCAGTTTCAGCCAGAGTTTTCAGACTACAAATTTGGAAATATCAGAAAATCAAAAAAGACACAAGATAGTACAATGAAAGATTGTAATATGAAGATTATGATTATAACAACTAATCCAAAAAACGAATAAAACAAGAACTGCAAAAATAGAAGTAATTAACCAATATGTTGTGAAAATATGCATAGCAACTGTATTTTTAACTCTGATACAAGTCTCAAAAACAATTTTGCATTCTTCTTTCCTTCTGAGACTTGCAATATTCAAAACTTTACAACTTGAATGAAAGCCACGTCTTTCTACCTTTGGAAATAAATTTTTTTCTCAACAACTACACGCCATCACAGCTTGGTAACCATTTCAGGCTTCATCCATAGGATTGATTTCTTCTTTCATAACTCTAAATCTTTCCATTCAGTTGTTAATCCAAATTTAAGATATATTTTAGTGATTGATATAGAAATTGAAATACCAATTAGTTTAATCACTCATGATGAAATTTCATTATAATAACAATTCTCTTATCCTTTATTTGGAGGCCACAGCTGGGGCAGAAAGGAGGAATTTCCAGTGTCCTACAATTGAAACTGTATTCACAAACATATAGATCTGTCCCACAGTTTTCCATGATTCAAAATGCCCCTTCCAGCAACTTCAGACTGCCACATCCACACAAGCCACAAAGGCTTTTACTCTTCCAGTAACGCATGTTAAAAGATGAAAATCAAACCTTTCCTTTTGTGGCAGGGGAAAACAAGCCACACCTGTCAACAATACTCTGTTTGCTCCTAACAAGATTCAAAAACATGAAAATCATCTTGTAGGTAGTCAATGTGGCAAAAGCAAGCTAATATCCTTTCGCGGAAACTCAATCCAAACCACCTCCAACAGCTAGTTCATTGGATTTAACCATGAGTGTAAGGCTGTTGACAACTTGCAGGGTCCAAGCAATCTTAATTTTTTGTACACCTGCCTCTCAACTATTCAATGCAGACCACAAACCATAGATTCTAGAATCCAATCCTGCACTGCCCCTGTAATTGCAGGGTGAGTAAATTCTCTTAACTATACATGCAATACAAGTTCTCTAGCCAGCTATTTAAGATCAACAGTACGTATAGTCCCAGTAAGGTTGAGGCTTTTATTTGGCTCACAGTTTTTAATAGCAGAGAGCCAGAGACAAGAAAAAGCTCTGTGTTATGCATTTAAAAAGCTGTGAGACTCATGGCCTTCTTTTCTTGCATTGCCTCTGCTGCTAGGCATCTTTGGAATCGACTATCGGATATATGGGGAGAAACATGGTTTTTAAACAAACATAAAATGGAATTTTATGTTAATTAGTTTTCACAGGTCAAATAAAAGCCTAAGGAGCACTATTACTGGGGTTGTCTAGTGAATTTGGATAACAGGAAATGTAAATAGCTATAGCTGTATCTATCTGTGCATATCATTGACTATATTAATGTTTGTGCCTTCTTTATATGTAATAAGGTTTTTAGAGTAGTTTCTTCAGTTATGTATGCTGAAGCTGTAATATATGAATAAAGGTAGCTTGTATGAATGGCTCAATATAATAAAAAATGCAAATCAACCAGCCACATGACAAAAATCTGAATAGAAATAGCTGAATCAATTTAACAATGTATTCCACCACAAGGGGCAAGAAAAGTTGATAAACAAATAGTAGTGGTTAAAGGAGGGGAAAGAAATTAAAGCATTCATCATAAATACTTGCTCTGGAGAATAAATAATAGAAACTGACCTGAGACTTGGACCATGAAAGGTCAAGCACATCATGTAGATGTCCTTGGAATGAACAAATAGGTTTATCTGTAAGTGCAAACACAGTCTCCGGCACAACAATGTGGTCCAAGCTTAAAGATTTTCTACTTATAGACGACCTCCCTCTCCTCTTCTTCTCATGATGACCATCTGGTGTTGGTGAGAACAAAGAAGGCTCGGGTGACCCATTTGCTGTCAATAAAAAGTTAAAATTTCCATCTTCTAGTTTATCATTAAGCAATTCTCCTTTCCTCTCGGACTCTATAACTTGCCAAACATGAATCACACAATCCTCACCAGCACTTGCTAGATACCTCCCATCTAAACTAAACTTAATACTCCAAATGGACCCATTATGCGCCTGTATCTCCTGACTCTTATAAAGAGCACTCAACTCTTTGTACGGCTTCCCATATTGCCTTACCCTCACTCTCTCAGGTCCATGAAATGAAACATCTTGGCTGTCATCTGTAGCTGAACTTGACCTCCTTCCTCCCTTGTCAGACCCAGTATCCTTCTCATCACTACTTCTTCTCTCTTTGTTCCCCTTTACACTATTTGCCACACTCTTGATACTCCTAAGCCAACTACCCTTCTTTTTCAACTTTGAACCCCCACCACCACCACCTCCATTGGTATTGGAATCAAGGTTTTCTCTAGTACCATCCTCTACATTTTGTCTCCTCATCAATTCTTGCACGATTGGTGAATGCCCCACACTCATTTCAAACTCCTCCATTGTCAACTGTCTCCCAGTACCTACTTCTTTCAACTTGTTCCATGACCCATCTTCCCTTATCTCATTAACCACAAACTCTTTCCCATTATCAAGGTTCTTAATGGTACAAACTTGGGTTGTTGTTGCCGCCGCAGCTACAGCTGCTGCTACTGCTGTATTATCAATCTCACCAACCCCATTACAATCTAATTCCCCCACAAGCTCTCCAAGACTCGTGTTGGAGCAAATTCTATTTAAATTACCATTTGAATTCGTGGAATCAGATCGATATAAATCCATTTTCCTACCATATTTACCTGAAGGCGGCTTATTAGGCGAAAGAGAAGAGGCTTTGGGAGAAGAAACATTGTTGATTTTTTTGCTACCAACAACAACACCACCATTATTGTTGTTGTTTTTGTCGCAATTGGAGTTATAGTTATTTACATTCATTAAATCATTTGTAAGAATCTGAGGAGAATAAACAGATAACAAAGAAGAAGAAGAAGAATTAAAATCATCATTACACTTGTCATCACCATCTTCCCGATCCGCTCTAGAACCAGCACCGTCTGATTTCGACCTGACGATACCAGCAGAAGTACTAGGACCAGGTCGTTCCTGGCTCAAATGATCCGATGAAACGGAGCGGTTAAAGTTGAAATCTCCTTCGGGTTTAACCCCAGAGAGAGAAGGGTCAGAACTGAGACCCATCTGATGAAGCAAACGTTGGCGACGTTCAGAAACAGAAGCCGGTTCAGAGATCCAAACATCATATTTGGATACACCAGAAGGGAATTTAGAAATAGGAAATGAATGATCATTGTTATTACCAGGAGAGTTTGAACTAGAATTGGAATGGGTCGGGTTTGGGTCGGGATCGGAGTCGGATGTAGAAGTAGAACAAGAACAAGACGAAGAAGCAATGCGATCAAGGGATTCATAGAAATGCTCATCTTCTTCTTCTTCTTCCTCCTCCTCCTCCTCCTCCTCTTCTTCTTCTTCTTCTTCTTCTTCTTCTTCTTCTTCGCTACCGTCCTTATGCTTGATATTGCTATTCCTGCTCATCTCCTGGCTGTCATTGTTAAAACTTCCTCTAAGGGCATTTCATTTCCATTTGTGGAAAACCAAAAAAACAAATTGGAAATGCCCTTATAGAGGAAGAAGAGAAGAGAAAGGTCAATCTGTGAGTGTGGAAATGGTGGGGATTGGTTACAGTTATTTTGGTAATTGGGTTAATGGGATATGTTGGAGTTGGTTTTGAGTGGGCGATCTGTGTGGGATTGGGGAGATCGGAGAGAAGACAGATCCGATGAGAGAGAAAGCAGGGAACGAAGCCCTATGTGCGGGGACGAGAGAGACCCTGGTGATGTTTTGTGTGTAAATGTGTGGAGAAGTGAGAGAGTGTTTGGACTTTGTTTCTAATTATTTTATTTTATTTTATTTTCCTGTTTTTCTACTTATTTTATTATAAATAATAAAATAATAATAAATGAAAAATGGGGTATAGTGGAATACATCAATATGAATATTACAACATTATATACATATTAAATTGTAACAACAAAAAAAAAAAAATTATGCTTAAATTTCATTAAAGATTGAAATGTAGAATTTGAGAAAATAAGGAAATTTTTTCATTTTCACATAATTTGTTAATGCTGATTATATTTTTTATAATTAGAGTGAAAATTTTAAATTTGAAATTTTATATAAATTGAAAAGTGTAACTATTTTTAAATAAAAATTATGAATATTTAACGATGAAATTATATATAACTCAATGAATTTTTATATTTACACATGTATGAAAATATTTTTAATTTATTATGTATAAAAAAGAAAATGAAAGTAATCATTATAAGTTTTTTTTTTTTTTTAAATATGTGAAAATTGGTTTAAAACACTAGAAATAAAATGAAAATTGAAGAGAAACATAGCTATGCCCATAATGCTCCTTTTAAGTTTTAACCATTCTTACCACTAGTGTAGTGTAGTTAGTTGTACCCTTTGGCACTAGGCACTCCCCAACGGTAATTAAGGAGGGAAAATCAATTGAATTTAATTTTATTATAGAATAATGCTTTTCTTTTATCTTTTTTTGGTTTAAATTTAAATGCTTTCAACATATAGCTGCGGTGGCTGTTTTTGGAGTAAATATTTTGTCAAGTTATAAGCACATATCCCCAAAATTTTAATGCCCTTATATGATTGAGGTGTAGAGCAAATTTTTAGGTTACAAATCAAATTTTGATTGGGGGGTGGATAACATGAACTTAAATAAATTTAATTTGAGTATCTCAATTCATAAACAAATACTTAAAATTTTTATTAAAAAGTACGAAATTCAAATATTGTATCAGAAAAAAAAATTTATAGAACAAAAAAATTACTCTTATAATATAGTTTATCAGTTAAATTTCATCAAAAGAGGTAATTATTTTGGTCCATATTTAAATTATGATAGTGTTGTAATTTTTTTTTATTGGGTTAATACATACGAATGTACGAAATTTATTTTTTTTTAGTTGATTAGGGATATTATTATATCAATTTATATAGTCAATCAAAATTATTTTTTTTTAGTAGAGTGAAAATCAAACTTTTATATATATATATATATATATACCCAAAATAATACAAATAAAAAAAAAAAATAGAAGTCCAAACATTGCAAGTAAATTATTATTATTATTATTTTTTTTTTTTGGGGAAAAGTCCAAACAATGCAAGTAAACAAAAGGCGAAAGGTGCAATTAATTATTATTACATAAAAATACTTCAATGATTATTACCAAAATAATAATAATAAAAAACTCCTCTTTGAAAAGGTGAAGTGTTAAGTTGTTCCTGTTCAGATTGAAGGCTATGGTTTGTTCTCTTTCACTTCCAAATTCCAATAAACAAATACTCCAAATGTTGACAGATTTTACAATAAATAAATTTATCCATATTAACTTTTTTAGTCTCCAAAAAAAATAAATTTTGACACTGATAAGGTTTGAAGTTTAAGATTTAGTTTTAGTGCACTTCAACTTCATCTTAGGTATTTGGCAAAAAATAAAAAAATAATAAAAACTTCATTAATATTGTAATTGTTTTAGCATTATAAAATTGTAAATTTAAATTTCATTCGGAACATAATAATAAATTAAAAAATTATTCATATTATTTTTGGTTTATTTTTGGGCGAGTCTTGGGGGTAATTGCTAAAGTTGTTATTCTAATTATATGGAAATCATGAATTTGATATGTAGAAAGTAGAAATAGCATATAATTTAGTAATATTGCATTTCTCGATTGGACAATTAACTCAAGTTTAAGTCTTATATTTCTAAATATTTAAAAAAATAAATACTATTATTGCATACTATTATGTTCATTCTTCAAGGAAAATGATATAAAAAAAACTATTAAATTTTAGTTATTTTTTTAATGTGATTATTAAAGAAAAATTTATTGCAGACGAATATTTAAATTTTTATTTTTTTTAATTTGAGATTACCTGAGAGTTTCCGACTAAAACTCCATCCAAATATATAACGTGGCATAATATATCATCTCAACCATCTGACTCAGCATGCAATTTCGGATAAACTTTAGTGACCTCCTTAGAAAAACTTCCAAAATTTAATGATTTTTGGAATTATTTATATTTTTTGCCTTTTGATTCTTTTATTTTTTTTATTCAAATTATTTTTTTTTTCATCAAAATATTTTTTTAAGTGAAAATATTCTTCTAATTTAAACTTTATTTAATTTTCATAAATTCAAACAATAAATTTTTCTTAAAAATCAATCTATGAATTCAAAATATTTAATTACTTTTTTTATTCAAAATATTCTTTTAATTTTTTAAAATGAAAATGTTCTTCTAATTTAAACTTACTAAATTAGAAGATATTATTCTAATAAATTAATAACTATTAGATCTATTATATAACTTCAATAATTTATATAAATTATTATATAGAAGGTAACAACTCAATAATTAAAATTTAAAATTTATTATATGATCTTATATTCAAACCAATAAATAAATTATTTAAATTTTAATGTGACAAAATAATTCTTCATTTTATTTTTAAAATTTAAATTAAAAGAATATTTTCACTTAAAAAAATTAAAAGAATATGTTGAATAAAAAAAAAAGTAACCAATGGTTTGGATTCATTTATTAATTTTTAGGAAAAATTTATTATTTGAATTTATAAAAATTAAATAAAGTTTAAATTAGAAAAATATTTTTACTTGAAAGAATTAAAATAATATTTTGATAAAAAAATAAACAATAATTAAAAGAATATTAGTGAAAATAATTAAAAGAATATTTTTTAATTAAAAGAATATTTTGAATAAAAAAATAATTAAAAGAATCAAAAGGTAAAAAATATAAATGACTTAAAAAATACTAAATTTTATGAGTTTTTCTAATATAGTTACTAAAATTTATCTGACGTATATCCGAAGTGGCTTACTTAGTTAGATGATTGGAATGATGTGTCATGTCATGTCAGCACTCTAGTGAAATTTTAACCTAAATCTGGTAAGTGACTTCTAATTGAAAAAAAAAAATTTAGAGTTCATCTGTAAAAAAAAATTTCTTTGATAATCACATTTAAAAAAAAAATTAAAATTTAGTGATTTTTTATATCATTTACCCTCATTCATCATCTATCTTAGCTCGGGAGTATTTGTGCACCTACTAAACCTTTTTTATTTTTGAGTGATTGCTTTGATTAAGGTTGGAATTTGCAACCTTACAATTTTAGAAATATATATTTTTTTAAGAAATGTCATTTTAGAGATGATTCTAATATTAAATGTATCCATATTATTAATTGTAAGAAATTTTATATGGCATTTAAATTTGGGCTTGACCGTTGGTAAAAGTGAAAATTATTGTGGGCTTTTTAATTAGTTAGAGTAACAAATGGAAGCCCATTTAAAAAAAGAACCAAATTGACAAGTGTGTAAAACAGTAGCAGTATTAGTAGTAGTTGAGTGTGTAAAACAAGTTTAGTTAACCTAACTACTGTACTGTTACAAACACATGGTATTCAGCCCATTACTGTTTAAGTGAAGTTGACACCTTCCTCCACTCCACCACACCTTCACTTTCAACTGCATTTTGGGACCATCTTTATATTAATGTCTCCCATCTCTCTAGGACTTCTTGTTTCACAAAGTGCAGGATAGTTGTTATCAAAGATTTATTGATATAGCCAACCTAAACATCTGTTTTACATTCATTATGTTTGAGAAAAATTTAAAAAAATAAAAACAAGTGTCAAGTGTTAATAGGTTTATTAGGAGTTATTAAAAATTAGTTTTTAAAAAATTTTATTGTATTTTTTTCTTAATTTATGTCAATTAGAGATTTTTTGACAGATTACGTGTTTATTGAAATTAGATTTTTTTACAAATAAATTTAGAGTCGCATCATTCACACTTATTTTCCATTTAAATGAATGGTTAGGAGTACACACTTAGTCATAGTCTAATGATAAAGTATATACGTGACTTGAACAATATATTTATATTTGAATTCCTCTTCCAATACTAAAAAAAAAAAAAATTGAATGATTGAGTGTTGGTACTTACCATTTAGGCTTCCAATCATTAGTTTAAAGATTTTTATAAATTTAACTCTTAACATTTAAAAATTATAATTAAAACATTAAAAATTAAAATTTTTAATGGTTAACATTTATCCTCCAACTGTTAGCGGCTAATAACTAATTGTCAACAATTAAGGCCTTATTCGGTTTTACCACTGATTTCAGTTTTTTTTTTTTTTAAGAAAAAAGCACAACGCGTTCGTTTTTCTTTCCCTCTTATTCTTTTAATAATTTTTTTTTTAAATATATAAACACACACGTAAAAATAAAAAAAAAATATGTACACAATTCGAAACTATAACAATTTAAAAAAAGCACGCTAATCTATATATTCCCCATACACGCAACACTTCAATAAGCATTTTTAAAAACACACAATAAAAATAAGAAAGCCCCAATTTTTGGTTTCCGTTTTGATGATTTTTATTTTTGATATTCATTGTCTCTTTATCTTCACAGCTTCACAGCCAACAAAGCAGTGAATAACTCTCTCTCTCCATTTTCACTTTACCTCTACTCTTCTCATACATCTACAAATCTTTATTGTATATCTCTCTAATTATATAATTCTATATGTATTTTTAATTATCTATTCTAAGAATAGATAATGGTATATTAATTATATTAATTAGAATGGAAAATTTTTATTCTATTTATAAATTTATTATTGTATATTTAATATTCTATTTTCTATTTATATATTTATTTTTAATAATTTATTATTTTTTAATATATATATATATATATATATATATATATATATATATATATATGAAGGATTCTTGACTATACTATGCAATACTCCAGCTAAGATTTCACCATACCAAAAAAGTCTCAAACCAATCAACTGCTTTTGAAGATCCATGGATACAAGACAATAAATTTTTATAATAGGAATTCCCTTTTGAGTTAATAGAAAGGCAATTTCAAGATCAGAATAAGCTTTTTTATCTTCATGATTATTTTTTTTCCTATTTCTTGATTTGAGGCCATGAAATTTCATTAAAATTATATATGAATAAATTTTGATTTATGGCCACAATTAAAAAGCACAGGTGGTGTTGATGATTTTTTGGCGGTGGCTATGATAGATTATGGTTCCTTAGACCGGAAAATAAAGAGATAAGGTCATCTCCATCTCACGCCAGTTTTGAGTTGAAATGCTAATTTGGAGCAAAATTTTTGCTCCAATGCATGCTATTTTTTGCGCCATTCAAGAGCATAAGTACAATGCCACGCCAAAATTAGCGTGGCACTGTACAACTGCATTTTGCTTTTTTTTTTTTAAATTATCACAAAAATCTAATAATTATTGTATTTACTAAACATATAGAAAATTTTTCATTTATGTCCTACATTTATATTTTTTTCATCTTATAATTAAATATTATTTCAATATTAAATTCAAATACAAAATAAAAAATGGATAATATGTAAAATTTAATTAAATTTTTATTTAATTTAATATTATTAAATAACAAATTATATTTTTATTTGATGAATATGTAAAAAAAAAAAAACTTTGGGCATAATTTGTAAATTAACAAAATAATATGAAAGTAATAAAAAAAATATAAAATGAGAGATAAAAGGAAATATAAATAAAATATTTTTTTTGGTGTTAAAAATGGAGTTAATGGTTGGAGTTGAATTTACTTTAGTAACATTATTTGAGTGTAAAAGTTACTGCATTTTGAATTGGGTTGGAGATGATCTAAGCATAAAGATTGAACAACAGAGAAAAGGGGATGAGATTGAAAAAAAATATATTTTTGAAAAATCTAAAAGCAAAAGTAGAAAATAAATTTTTATTTAAATGAAACTAAAAACCAAAAACATGCATTAATACGAGAAATTATATGATATAACAGTGATTTTAACTAGAAATTTTATTTTTTACAAAATAAAATTAACACATATCATTATTTAACAAGATTATCATTATAACTAAAATTCTTAATTAGAATCACTGTTATACCATATAATTTATCCATCAATACTGATCATGCCCTATTTTTACATTTAAAATATCTGTTGAGCGAAAATTTTGAGAGTCAATGTAACATATTCACTTTGTTAATTGAGCTTATTTGTAGAGTTTTTCTTTTAATTAAAGCTTAAAAGCAATTGAATGATAATTTTAAATTATTTTTAATAATATCTAAAAAAAAATACTTTTCTAAAAATGCTTTTGAATCATAATATGGAACAAACTACTGTTAGTAATAAGATTATTTGCTTGGTAGTGTAGAAAATTAAATATGATACCAAAAGGAAATTATTGATGCAAAACTGAAGAAAGAAGAGCCTAGATCTAAGCTCTAATAAGAGCCATTCATATTTCTCTTTTTAGGTAAAGGATGTTTGGACAAGTGAATGTAATAATTACTTAAGTGTATTACTGTACAAAGCTTAATTCAGAATTAAAAAAATATTAAATTTTTTAAAAATTTAATTTACACCTCTGCAATTTTTTTCATTAATTAAAACTCGTGATTGTATCCATACACATTTTTCTTATGCGGAAGGATTTGTTTTATTAACATTTGTATAATATATTAGACTAAAAAAATTCTTCATATATGTTTTTTTAAGTTTAATGACTAAAAAAATTATAATTATATTCAAATCTTTTAAAATTAACTATTTTATTTTAATTTTTAAAATTAATAGTAATTATATTTATTTGATTAAAATAAAAATAAAAAATAACTCATGAGATCTATTATTTTTTCTAATCACTTATTATCTTATCCAACTCCATTACAACCCCTTTATTAATCTTTTCTCAATTATAAAAAATAATGAATATAATTTTGACAAAATGAATACAATTATAATTAATTTTTGAAAATATTTAGATTCTTTTAATATTTATGCTCTTTTTATATTGAAAATTTTTAAAAGAAAAAATAATAGATAAAAATAAATTTTTACTTTTTAAAATTATAAAATAAATATTTAATCATTAAATTATTAATTAAATATTATTATTAAATAATTAATTAAAAAATATATATAATATTAAAAAAAGTTATTTATGCTATACATGCATAAATTAAAAAAAAAAAAAGTAATTATATATATATATATATATATATATATATATATAGGTAAAGTAAGGTTATAGGAGTAATATGTGCAGAGGCTATGGTAAGGCTATAAAGAGTAGAGTGAAGAAGAATGGATTGTCAACACACATAAAAAGGCAAAGATACAAAACAGAGATCAGAAAAAGTCAAAGTAATACATTGTTTTGTTTTCTGTGTTTACTCATTACATCCCTCACACACCCTACCTATCACACATAGACTTTCTTGGGTTTTGCCTTCTTTTTTGAATTAAATTAAATCCAACAACTTTCATATTAAATTTTTATTAATTTGGCAAAAATAAATAAATTTTTATTATGATCCATAAATATTTGTAGATTTAATTTAAATTATTTTTTTTTTCAATTTTCTTTCCCCCAATTGAATGCTTTTTTTATTTGTTTTTTTTGTTGTTTAATATTTCACCACCTGCTCCTTTTAAATTTTAAACAATTGATGTTGAATAATCATCCTACTTAACTATATGAAAATTAGATTAAATTAGCTTTTGATTAGATCACATTGATAGGTTTAATTAAAATTAATTTATATGTATATTATCTAACAATATAATATTAAAAATATATATATTATTGGATATTAACTACATCATTAGTGATCAAATATTTATTTTATAATGCATAAAATTAGAAATTCAAGTGTTGTTTTAACTTAATTTCTCATTTTATGCATGTCTAATGTATCATAAATAAGAATTACATTAATAAAATTGAGTAAAAGTTGGCTCATAATTGTGGAAAATATTTTCTTTAATAACATAAAAAAAAAATCATGATTTATTTGAAGCTAACAACCTACATTATTGGGATATATATATAGCATAATAATTCAAAAACATAAAAGTAAGACCACAAAGTAGCCTCTACACCAAAATAATGTAACTCAAAACATGTTTGGTATCCAATGATTTAATTGTGGTTAGGCTAAATAATACTATTATTAATTAAACTAGCTAGGAAAGATACCTTTCCTTCCATCTCCAACCAAACAATTAGCACTTGTTTCCCCAATAGGTCCAAAAAGCATCACAACTCATTCTTGCACATGAAGTTTGTGGAGCTCGTGCACATTTTTAATTTACTCAAAACAAGGGAAGAAGCTTAGAAAGGAGAGGGTCGATGCTGATGGCTAAGCCTAAACCACCTCACATGAGGTAATTAAGAGTCTAATAGAGGCTAAATCAAGCTAAATGTGTTTTAGCAAAATGTTCTGGATAGAGATCAGGAAACATGGGTTTTGTTTTGCTTGTACTGCTATCAAGTTATGTTACTGTTAATTTAAGGACAATGCAGTTATTAAGAAGCTAGCTATAATCAAGGTTTTGGGATACTTGTCCTAATTTAAGGACAATGTAGTTATTAACAAGCTAGCTCTAATCAAGGTTTTGGATACTTGTCCAATGGTTGGGTGGTTAATTACAACAATAGAGTTCAAATCCTAAATGAAATGAAATAATATTGTACGCTACATCACAACAAGTAATTTTATTTTTAAATAACTCTCATCAAATTAATAAAAACTTTCATAATTTAAGATATCCGAATTTAAAACCTCCCACTATTTTACATTCTTAAAAAAAAAAAAAAAAAAAAAAAAAAACAACACTTAATCCACAATAACATTTTAATTACTTTCACAAAATTGTTAAAAATTAATTTTAATCATAATAGTGAACGAGAAGTACTTGAAATCTCCACACTTTTAAAAATTCTAGTATGTGTGTGTATATAATAAAAGTTAAGCTCAAAAGCTGAAAAAATTGTTTAGAAAATTTTTCTTTATGTGATGAGTAATTTTTTTAAAAGTTAAGTTTGCCTCATTAATGTTTTTTCATATCATTATATTTTTATAAATTTTATTTAAAAATTTATATAAATCAATATATATAATGTCTTTTTATTATTTTTCAATTAGTCCATATATATATATATATATTATATTAATATTCAAAACTATCAAAAAGTAATATTAAAATTTAATAAAAAATAATAATAGATGTTAAAATATTTTTAAAAATATAAATTAAATAAAAAATATATGATTAAAACTCGCGCAAAGTTTGAATATGCAGTTAATACTTAAGCCTTTTTTTTTTTTTTTTTTTGATATATAGAAGAAAGGGGATTTAAAATTAGGTGAATGTGCCATATTTAGTTTTCATAAGTTATTTGTAAAACAATGGATACATATGTAAGAAATGAATTATTGTATGGCAATTATAGACAATCTGATGGCGATATTAATTTGTACCAATGATAATAAATAAGAGTCTATATAGAGAAGTTATTACTCAGTTGGAAATCTTACAAATCTATAGTAGCCTTTGTCAGTTTGTTGTGGGTTCTTATATCATTTAATTTGAAAGTGAACCAATGGCTCTTTAGCTATCTCCACATTGATCTTATTAACAATCAAAGGAACATCACATTCAAGTTTCAATCTTTAGCTTCCTTATCATCGTGGGATTTAATTCCTCTTATTGGATTTTTTTTTTTAAATAAAATTTTGATTGAAATTGGAATTTGTAATATTTTATTTTTAAAATTGACTCCAATGTTACATACCGAATTAAAACTGACTAATCTTATCATTGGATATCTATTATATCTATATTAAAGTTATACGTGTAGCTTGATATTTAATTTTTTTAATTAATTTTTATGTCATATAAAAATAAAGATATAGAAATATTATATGTCATATCACATGATCCCATAAAATCAGGAATCATATTCTCTATGACGAGGATATAAAAACCTCTCTGATTGTTCATATTGGTATTATCTATTCTCATTTTCACTTTTAATAGTTCATCATCTTCATTTAATATCAGTTCAATATACTAACTTGATTATCAGAGATTCTTCACCAGAATAAATTTCGGTCAATCCATCTTTACTTTGCAAGTGCACCATGAAAAACTCTTTTTGAAGCTCTAGTATCAATTGTATTATTATAAATAACTGTTATTATTTTAATAGATTTTAAAACCAATGCTCTCTGTTAATATTTTTTATAGTAATATAAAAATTTAGATTACTAATCACAACATTCAATGGAAAAAAAAGAAATATATGGGAGAATATAAAAATGAAAGCAATTAAAATATATCAAAAATATTATCATATCCTACTTATTTATTTATTGCTTTTATAATGTTATTTGTAACTTTTTTTTTACTTAATTTGTTCAAATACTTTTTTTAAATACTTAAAATTATATAAAAAATTTTAAAAATTTATAAAAAAGATAAAAATTTTAAAATTTTGTAGTAAAAGATAAATCAAATGGCGAGTTTAGAGAGATTTTCAAACTTAATAGAATATTCAAACTTGTGGTAGTTTCTCTTATATAAAAAAAAAAGAAATTATGTACCATATTGCTCCTATAATTTATTTTTTTTGAAAAAAAGTATTAATGTTCAACAATTGTATTCTTAATTAATAGACGACTAAAAAAAATATTTACAAATTTCTCAATTTTGTTATTTTCAAATAAGTTTTCAACATTCTTAAATTATGAAATTTATGGACTTAATAGTACACAATCAGGAAATATATGGCCAAATAAATGAAATTCAACAAGTTTTTTTTTTTTTTTTTTTTTTTATCAAAGAATGAAATTCAATAAGTTCAAATGTTAAAACCAGGTCATTGTCGACCTTTTTTTACCAATTTACAATGATTACTTTCTTTTTATTTTTCCCTAATTTTTTATCTAATAAATGCATATTACTTTTTGGTATAAATTTATTTTTGTTAATATTGTTTTTTATTTTTATGAGATTGTTTATATTTTATGTGAAAAAATTAATAAAAATAAAAAAACAAAATGTGGCATTACAGGGGTAAAAAAGTACATAAACTGCCGTCCTCCCAAAAATTCAAAAGATAATTGGTGGTTGTAATGTAACTATGTTATGTAAGCAATGGTCCAAAGCGGATGGGGTTGACATAGATTTGCAGTTGCACTTGCAGCTTCCCTTATTACTTTTTTTTTTTTTTTACACAATTCTGATATCAATTATAAATATGGAATATTAAACCGATAAATATTACCATTTAATATAAAAAATAAATTTAAACAAATTAAATATTTATTATTCTGCTTACTTTATTTCTAATAATAATAATAATAATAATAATAATAATAATAATAATAATAATAATAATAATAATAATAATAATAATACAGTTTTTCGAACAAATGTTATTCATGTATTGATTTATGAGACTTTGCAAAAAAAAAAAAAAAGTATTGATTTATGAGAAAAATTACTCTTTAATAAATATCCTTCAATTATAATAAAAAATATTTTGTCGTAATAAGAGAAATAAATAAATTTTAAAATAAATTAAATGAGCGATAAGTGAAAATTTTGATTTATAAATTGATATGGTAGTGATTGTAAGTTTGAAACTAGATATAATTAATAATTTTATGAAAATTTTTTTTTCTCATTTAACTAATAATCTAAATTAATATAATTATTTTTGTTTAAAATAATTATTTTATAATTAAATTTTATCTTAAATAATTATTGTTAATTAATACTCTTAAAACACAAAACACTTGTTAGAAGTCCTAAAAGAGATATTTTAAAAAAAAAAATTATATAGGTTAACTTCTATAACCAATAACCGGCCTTTAGTCATGTCCTAAAGATTAATTTAATAGAAATTTTTTTTATGTGCATTTGTTTATTTTTTTACTAAACAAATATATATAAACAAATAAACAAATATATATATATATATATATATATATATATATATATATATATATAGGCTCAATCAATATTATTTAAAATATTATTAATTAAAAATATTATTTATTTTTTTTAACTAAATGTAAATAAATAAAATTTAATATATAATTTTTTTTTTTACCCAAGAAATTTAATATATAATGTGAAAATTAAATTGCGGTAATAATAATAATAATAATAATAGTAGTAGCTAAGAAATGCTTTTCCTAACGAAATTGTCATTGTCTTTGCTCCTGACCTGACAAGTGACAACACTTCCGATAAGGCGATAACCCCCACCGACCCGGCAACTAGGGATAATCTTGTCCTTTTATTATGTTTCTCATATTCACATTCTTCTAAGCAAAAATTAATTCAATTTCCCCTTTTTATATATATATATATATAATGTTATAGTAATATTATTGATATTTTAAACTTTTTTAATTTTATATTTCAGTGTGAATTTATTTTTTATTTTTTACAATCAAGTTAAACACTAAGGAAAGTTTATATAATTAATCCAAGGTTTTTTTTTTTTTTTTTTTTTTTTATAAATTCACACGTCTTATTTTTCTTTTTTATAATTCAAGAAATCTTACTGTTAGAGTTAAAATATTCTAAATAAAAAAATAATAAAAGATATCAAGACTTAATATAATATTTTGGCCTTACCAATTAATAACTTAATTTTTTGGATTGAATTCAAAATTTCTCATATAATATCAGAGTTTATAAAAAAAAACCTTATAAATTATTCCTTTTAAACAAATAATAAATAATATAATTATTTTTAAGGAACTAAATAATACCCAATCCATCATCCAACCCGAGACAGTGAGTCAAATAGAAAAATTTCTTAATCATTACTAGTTCAAAATTTGTAAAATTCGACTCAAATTCAATCTAAACTCATCCTCTACATAGAAAGAAAAAAAATTAGAATGAGTTTTTTTTTTTTTTTTCATTGAATATAGAATGAGTTAGACAAGGAGAGTAACTTCCATAAAATTGAAATGTTTTTACTCATATTTTTAATAGTGTTTGTTTAAGATTGTGGTTTGGATAGTTTTTGACAAATTGCGTTTGAAGTATTTAAAGTTTAACAAATCATATAATTTTAAAAAAATGATGTTTTTTAATTTTTTTAAATCATGATTTATTAAAGAAATAATTTAAAAATCAAAATCAAAAATCAAGAGGTAATTTTGAAAATAATGTTTAAATTTAATGTCAAACATGAGTAGAAAATGAGAAAATCACTTAGAATTGGATGGACCTTTAGATTTCCTTTCTAATCCAACTAGAACGCATAACTATAATCACTTAACTAAAATGTAACTGAAACTATGCCCCCAACAAGAGTATCAAATCAAATAAAGATATATATTGACATTGTCAAAGAATATAGACAAAGGACTATATCTATTTTACACATCACCATCACCATCACCATCACCTTGACCTTCTACCTTTGCCGTCCGATGGACCACCCTTTCATTTCTCTCTATTTTTATTGGTTAGATTGGCATGCGTATACAAGGACAACTCTGGCCGCACTAATCCAGAGTTTTTGGAAACATTTTTTTTTTTTTTTTTTAAAACGAAAATAAACATGCGTTTAATACCAAAATGACTCGTCGATATCGATGTATTAAAATTATAAAAATATTAATCAAAATATCGATATGAATTGTAATATTAATATCGATCTAAACAAAAGTAAAATTAATATTTAAATTTGAAAATATTAAATAAAATTTTGAGAAATAGTATAAATGAGTAGGAAAAATAACTATAAATTAAAATATTAAAAAAATTATCTATAAATTACTTAAAGTAATAAAGTGATATATATAATTTGTCTTAAATTAAAAATCTAATATAATAACACAAAAAATAAATTCGATAAGTTAATACTTAGTGAATTTGAATATTATAATACATTCTCTTATAATTAATACAACACAAACATAATTATTGTTTTACAAGACTATAACAACAGCAAATTAATCACACTATAATAATATTCTTTATACCATATTGAATTTTTGTGTGGTTCAAAATCATTCACTTCATCTATTGGAAGATTTTGTTAGCTAGAGATAATATTCATTATAAATCATATATTGACGATGATATTCATTATATTGACCAATATACATTATATATTGATGAATATACATTTCATTAGTTGATAACTTTTGATTAATTTGTGAGATTCTTTATAACAGTATGTGAAATTTCAAATCAAAACTTTTGAATTGTGTTTTCAATTTTTTTTTTTTTAAATTTCTCAAAATATTATTATATTTCACTCGATATTTCACTGAGTTTTTATGAAATTTAACTAATATAGATATATTTTATAAATATCGTCGATATTTTTCGATAATACATATTGCTGGAAATAATATAAAAAAAAATAAGATATGAGTTTTAAATATCACACTCCATAGAAACTTGATACATCGAAACAAATTGCAAAATTTTAGCCATATGAGAATATGCCAAATGGTCCATGGGGAGAAAACTTGTTGTAAATGTATTGTAATATTTGGTAGAATAATACTTTATAATTTCACATAGTGTGAGATGAATAAACAAACCACTTTTAATTTCATAATATTGAAATTGTGTTTGAAAATATAAATTTGCAAGTTGGAATTTTCAGTTGCAGTTATATTTATGACAAAAGAAAAATGTTGGATAAATAAAATTAGAGTTGAACGTAAAATTTTGGAGGAGAAAATAAAATTACGCAATTATACATATCAAATTATTTATACATAATTTATATAGAATTTAAATTATTTAATTTCATATATATTACAAAATAGACACTTAATTATTATCTATAAGTATTAGCTTAATGACAATATTTTGCATTTAGCAGTTAGCAATAGTATTTTTTTTTCCTTAAAAAAGAAAAGAAAAGAAAAATAGAAATAGTATTTAAAAGGTAATTTCTAAGGCATGAATCCAATGCAAAATGGTATATAATTCATTTAGAAAGAGAATTAGGATCTCAATAAATACATAAATTGTCCAAAAAAAAATTGATAGAAAATAAAAAAAGCAATGCTATAATAAAAAGAAGCACAAGTGTCTTCCAAGATGATAACATAAATAAAATATATATTTATAAATGTAAATGGCCATATAATTCTCAACTAAATTGCACGAAAACGAAAAAAAAAAAAAAAAAAAAAAGTGGAAATAAACACGTAGAAATGACATTTTAAAAAAAATATAGGAAATGAAATGTATAAGAAATGTGTAAATATAAAAAAATATAAGAGTATATTTACAAATATTATTTTTATACACATATATATATTTTTAATAATTATTAAAGCAAATACTATATGTAATTATCAAATTATATATAAAAAAAATTATTAAAAATGATCAATTGTTCAATCAAACATTCGGCCATTAAGATTAAAATTATCAAGTATCATAATAGATAATAACAAATCAAGTTTTCATGAAAATGAAATTAATTGTTTATAAGTTTTATAATTCAAACTAATAATAGACGGTACATTAAAAAAAAACACATTACATGACATTTTGCTCTAAAATTTTGTTTCATAAGCAAAGAAAAACATTTTTTTTTAATTGCAGATACAGACTCGAAAGTTGGTTTCCTGCGTTTCTGCGTGTCCAAAACGTGAAAACGTAACTCTGATGGCGTTTCAGTATAACATATATAAATTCTCATTTATGAAATATAAATGAAATGATTAACAATAAATAAAATATAAAATCTTATAAATTATATTCTTATATCTTATATCTTATATATCTCATATGAGAATATGTGTGTGATTGGATTTCATTTTACATATATATTAGATATCATTATACAAATGAAATTTATGTGAGAGTAGTTTCATATATCCGAATTCAGAAGGAATTACATATATAGAAGCTACGGGTCCTTAAGCTGCTTGAAATTTCATTTTTCCTCTTAAATTTTTTGAATTTTTTAAAACATATATACGTGTTAACCCAGGTCTTTAGTTTTGAGAATTAGTTTTTGGAAATAACAGTAAAGAAATAAAGAAAGAAAAGAAAAAACAAAAGAACACAGGTTTACATGGTTCAGTCAATATGGCCTACGTAGCTTTATATTGATTGGGAAATAAGGTTACAAGAGAACAAAACACTCAAAGAGATTGAACTCAACAACACTCTGCAGACTTCAAATGTACTTTCCAAACACCAGTAACCATCCCCTGATTTTATAGAGATCATGTGCTTATAGAGAACATGGAGAACATGTCTGTGATTATTGAATTCTATAATTATGTCCTTATTATGTATGATGGAATCTCATATCATATGAGAGAAATTCATACAAACTCAGCTAAACAAGCAATTATCTTTAACCTTTGTTGCTTCTTGTACAAATTTTCATCCTTTTTTTTTTTTTTTTTTTTTTTTTTAATGTAAGTATGATTTATTGCTACAATATTAAGACATTTAACTCTAAGGATTAGTGCATTCGACATTCAAATGGACTTATTCTCTATTTTATTGATTGAGATTTTTTTTTTTTTGGGGTAAATTTTGCTTTGAATATGATTTGAATTCGAAATCTTTCAATTCTAAAGACGATTCTAGTACTACTGAGCCAACAACTCATTGATTTATTAATTAGAATTTTAATGTTGGATTTAGACTAAAACGACATTTTTTTTCAATCTCTTTTCCTTTTGTGTTCATGGTTTTAATTTTTTTAGAGCAAACAGACAATCCTCATTAAAAATAATCATATTACAATAAATATTATTTCTTAATTTAAAATAAAAAATAAAATTATTCTCTTATATCACTAATGAATATAATTAATCAATTCAAATTAAAAATCATGGCATCATTTTTCCTAACAATTCTTTAATAATACTGAATTTTTCTAATTAATAGAAATATTAATGATTATAAATGTTATAACATTTTGAGAGTTCAAAAATACCTTATGTATAAAAAAAATTGATGAATTGTACCAAATTACAGATAGCTTCATCAAATATTACAATTAATTCGTTTCTCAAGTATCAAAAACTCTTTAAAAAAAATGAATACATGAAGAGAGAAAATTATGAAAAATGAGAAAATAAAAAAAAATCCAATAAAAGAAGAAAAGGTACGAAA
>CATKHJ010132738.1:0-20953 GCA_949750685.1 Vernicia montana | reverse complement strand
TAAGAATTACAAATCAATAACAAACGGGATTTTATATCTTTCCTTTATAAAATCACGAAGACGTGCTAAAGTTTGTATATCTTTTAAGAAGCCTAGGATGTACTGTGCACGTACACCCTATCTGCCAATTATTTTCATTTTCAATCCCTTTCCATTGCCGACAAAATCACACCCAAAAATTTATTTTATTTATTTTTAATCCTATTCCATCCCTATATCAAAGCAATTAATTTAATCACTCTCCCTATTTCAAATCAGCCCTTATAATTTTCAAGAATCCCCAGAAATTGATTGGATTTGTTGGATTTTGAATTTTTTTTTTTAGAATAATTCTCATCGAGAATGAAATTAAAAACACAAGGTCCACTTATCAACAATTATATATATTAAGACTATTTTAGCATTTTGCTTTCCCCCTTTTTTTTATAATTTTCTTTTTTTTTACAAAAATGGTTTTTTTTTTCTTTTCATTTTTCTAATATTCAAAGGAAGCGTCCAAATAAATTATTTTTTTTAATATAGTTTTCAATTAATAATTTAATATATAACTTTGAGAAACAAATTAAAAGTCAACATATATATATTCCTAATATATATATATATATATGACACTTATTAATATTTAAGTAAAAATGTGATTCAATTTTAATTATTATATATATAATTGGAATGTCAAACCAATTTGAAATTATATTTCCTAACATTTTGAGGACTTGTGATTTATTCAATTCCAATTCATAGCACTTGATACATAATATTGTTGTTGAGGAGAAATTATTAGGTGAATTAGGTTTATCACGTCAGATTATAAACCACTAATAATGATCTAACACGTAGACGTGTTAATTACAATACACACCCCATAATTCAAGTAGTTAATTTTCATATTCACCTTATGGAGTAATTACTGTTTAACATGAAAGATCATGATTAGACAGTTTATAATCTGACGTGGTGGACTAAGTTCACCTAAGATTTTCTCGTTGTTGAGGCATAGTTTAATGGCAATTAATTATGTGGATTATTATTACTTAATTTAGAAAAAAATAAGATAATAAAAATCAAGCTAAAATAAAAAGTAAATAAATTTAAAAAAATAGTATAATTTCAAGGATGTATACATATACATATATAAGTAGTCCTAAAGTAAATTAAATGGCTTGCAATTTTTTGTGATACAAAAAGTTGTTTTTAATGCATGTTTGAAATTAAATTTTTTTTTTTTTAGAAAAGTATTATTTTAGATGTTGAAAAAAAAACCATTTAAAAATATTATTTATCTGTTTTGATTTTTTTTTATTATAATGTATAAAATTCAATTAAAAAAAACTAATTACCCCTAAAAAATATTTTCTAAAAACCCCAATCATTTTAATTTTTATAATATTTAAGAGTAAATAATAAAAATTGAGTATATCTCACTAATAATATTTTTTCATATTAAAATAGACTTAATTATATGCTAATTGAACATGACATGTTCTGGAAGGTTCTCATCAAAAGTAGGCTGCCGACAATTTTTAGAGAGAAAAAGTAAAAAAATTGAGAGAAAGATAGAGAGAGAAATATGTCCCTTTCCTTAGTCTTCACGTTGATATATAGGAATATGGAAAATTAAATCGAAATTAAAAAATTAAATTAAATTGATTAGTTGGATTTAATTTGGTTTAATTTTTAAAGTATCAGTTCAGTTTGTTTTTAAATTTATCAAATAGGATTTAAATTTTAATTTGGTTTGATTTTTACTCAAAAAAATTCGGTTAAAACTGAACCAACCGAAGTTTATATATATATATATATATATATATATATATATATATATATATATATATATATATATATATATATATATATTATTTGTGCATATGATATGAAATTACTTCTAAATTAAGATTTTATTTTGGTTGATTTGAATTTTTAAATGACCAAATTTAAAAATTTAAAAAAAAAAGTCTCTAATAAATAAATATAAAGTTCAATTGAGCTAAACCGATCAACTGAATCGTACTTTTCAATTTGATTTATATTCTAACTTCGGTTTAATTCGGTAGGATAAAAATATAAATTTCAAATTTTCAATTCATTTTGATTTTATACTGAATCGTCCGTTTGCTGACTTCTAATCTTGACACTACACTATATACGGAGACATCTACCATAGTAATATATTGCATTATATATTATTTAAATTTCTTATCATGTCTTTTTTTTTTTATATTTTCAAAAGAAACATAAATACTTTATTAAATTTTACTTACATTAAAAAATAATTTTTTTATGTTATCAAAAAAATTTGAAAGAGAAAAGTTATTGAATTTAGACTTTTTATTAAGTTTTAATTGAAAATTCAAACTTAAAACCTCGTGACTATAATAACACATTGTTATTTGTATACACGATGATATTATTTTTTTATTTAAAATAAATTTCAAATATTTTATAGCTATACGTTTCAAGCTATCATAAACAAATTAACATCACTAGTAAAAAACAATTAAAATAATATAGCTTGTAGTTGTATAATTATTTTATTTTTTTAAATTAATTTAATTTTAATTGGTAGCTCCAATTTCAAATATCGATGGGTTAGTTTTGGGTGTTTCAGGTTGCATGAGAGTAGGAGGGATCTTTAGAAACAGTCGAAGATTTGTTAAAGGTTGTTTTGCTATTCCTTTGGGTGAAGATTTTGCTTTTAAAGCTGAGTTACATGTAGCTATTCATGCCATTGACAGTGCTTGGAGGTATGGCTGGGATCATATTTGGTTTGAAACGGATTCCACTTATGTGGTGCATTTATTCCGAACTAGAAGTATTCATGTTCCATGATATATTTTATCAAATTGGTCTTGTTGTCTATACCGTGTTTCTAAAATTAAATTTGTTGTTTCTCACATTTATCGTGAAGGAAATACAGCTGCTGATTGCCTAGCTTGCGAAGCAGTTACCTGTGGCCAAGTTAATTGGTGGTTTACGCCACCCTCTTTTTATTTACCTTATCTTAATTATGCTCAATTATGTGAGCATTATAGATTTAAATGATCTCTATTTTTGTATTGACGTTTTTTATTTTTATTTTTCATTAATAATATTTTTAGAGAATTTTTGTGATTGGTGTTAGGAATGTGTCAACTTAGTTGAAATGTTATGTTGCACCTTTATAATTATCTCCAATACTTCATCAAAAAAATAAATAAATAAATCTCACCGCAAATCTATCATTGAGCAAGTACATAATGAGGTTTCATCAATTAATTATGTAAGAAGTAATTACTTAACTTAAAACTCATTATTAATTGATTCACTTAAATTCTTAATAATAGCAACTCCTTAATTATCCAAACAAAACAACAAGAATACAAATTTCTTTCCGGCCTTTATTAACAAACAATTAATTAAAACATATTATCCATAAATGAATTAACTATCTAGGTCCCAACTTGTATGACTTCGTATTCTTGCCAATCATATTGCAAATATTTTTATCATTTTCTATTTTTTTTTTATTTGATAGTGTCATTTTGCATCTAAATTATGTTTATTTAGTAGTGTTTACTTTCATCAAATTTTAAGATATAAATCCCACATAAATTAAATATAAAATGTTGAATGAGTTTATATATAATTAGGTTCTCCAATCTCAATAGTTAGCTTTTGAGGTTGGCACTTCCAATATTATATAAGTTTCAACATTTGTAAGATGGTATCAGAGCAGGTATGACCCATTCATTTCTTTGTAGATCCGATCTTTCATATCATAGGTACCGCTGTGTTTCAATTCAATTTCAGGGGGAGGATTTCAATTTCAAGTGACAATTGGAGGTCAAAGTCAAATTTCAGTTGCACTTGAGGAAGAGTGTTAAAGATCCCACATCTAAAATCTACAAAATAATCAAATGGTATATAAGTGATAAAGGTCAACTGCCTAAGTGACTAGTTCTAATCATTTTAGTTATAGTTAGACTCAAGTTTAATAAAATTCAATCTTATCACTTCTCATCAATGGGTTCTACACTCTATCCATTTTCAATCTAGTCATTTTGAGAGCTTATATAGTATTGGAAGTACCAATCTCAAAAGCTAGCTATTGATTGGGTCAAGATAATTTTTTATTAATTCTAATTGACACTTGCAACTTTATGATGAAAACTGAGTTGATACAATTGAAAATCCAATTCGGGTAAAGAAACAAATTTGAAAGCCCATCATCAAGCGAAAGACAATTGAAAAAAACTCATTATGGAGCGAAGAAATAAATTTGAAAGTCTATCATTGAACAAAAGATAATTGCAAGAAATCCACTATGGGGCAAGAATTAAAATCAAACTAAACCCATAATATACACAAAATTGAAATCTTAGTCTCAATTATAATAAAACAGAAGTAGGTGTATGGATCATTTTTCCCGTTATGATATCATCTTATAAATGTTAGAGTTTATATAGTCTTGAAAGTATTAATTTTAAAAGCTAGCTATTAAAATTGAAAAATATAATTATATATAAGTTCATTTAACATTTTATATTTAATTCATATAAAATTTACATGTTAACAATAAGCATTATGGTATAATAATCCAATACATACTTGAGAGAACTAAAAGGGAAAATTATGTAAGAGAGGCTTGCTGATAAGGCAGTTGGTTTTTGCCAATTTGAGAAAACAAATTAATAAATGCAATGCTTCAATTAAATAGGAAAAAAAAATGTCAAAATGAGGCTCCACATAATTTTTTTTTCTTTCTTTTTTAGCTTTTTAAAAGTATATAATAATAATAATAATATGTAACGACTAATTTAATTAAAGTGTAACGCGCTTTTCACTCACCCAATGCTAAATAGATAAATAAGTCTTAAAAAAAAAAAAAAAACTATCTTCCAAAACTCTACAGTTCCATAACGTTCAAATGTCTAGTTGGTAAAACCAAGTCAAGACTAAGCCCCACTCAAATCTTTCATATATATTGCATCTAATAATGCAATAGAGAATTTTTTTTTTTTTTTATAATTTTTTTTACTTAGATATAAGGTAATTATAATTAATAATTAATAAATTGTGAAGTCATTACCATTATTTGATATATACGTTGACATTTTCACTTTGTAGGGTTCAAATTAAACCTCACAGAAAGCAAGATAACTTCTCTTAATTGTGGTTTCTATCTAAATCTACAGTAAATTAAGTCAAAACCCCACTATTTATATAGGTAAAATAGATGGGCAAATACAAATTCACTACCAAACTTTAATTTAATTTCCATAATCTATCCACAAAGACAAAAAAACCTTTAAAATTTGGTCAAAAAAAACATGGTACGGTCCAACCTATAAACACAATTGCAAAAATGACCCGTTTTGTACCCAAAATTCATCTCCTTGGGACACGACATATTAATTCTTTATTTTTTAGTACATATTTCAAAGTTCACGGTCAAGAATGTGAAACCCTATTTAATAATAATCAAGTACCATATTCTAGGTGGTTGCAATTTCAAATTAAATTATATATAATTCAATTCACTCTAATTTTTATATTATAATTAAATCATAATTTTTTTTTGTAATATTAAAAAAAATTATAATCTAAATCTATTTTCAGATCATATATACACTTGTTATTAATTTACATTTACAATTACTCGATCAACCATAATTAAATATAAATAATTTGTATATAATGAGATTAAAATAAAAATTTTAATAGTTTAAAATTTGATTTCACTATATATATATATATATATATATATATATATATATATTTTTTTTTTATTATTTATTTGTATATCTATGAAATAATATATTAAATTAAAAATGATTATAAATATAGAATATTTCAATCCCATGTGATGATAAAGAGACCGACCTCTCAACTCTCGTAGGGTAATGGTGTGAATGAATGATATAAGGCAAAGACCAAAAATAAAAGGTGCCCTACGAACTTTCCCTTAGAGCTTCGTATCCGGCATGGCATCTACCGATTTGATTAAGGACCGCGTGTGGGTTCCATGTCTTTGGGACCTACCTCACATCACGTTTTTTTTATTTTATTTTGATTGATTTTATGTATAATTTTTAAATTCGATCTGATTTTAAAATTGGTGAGAACAGAAAATCACAAGTTAAAAAATTTAACCGAAAATAATTAAATTAATAATATATATTTACTAAGGAAATAACGTTATTAATTTTTTATTTTCATAGTTATAAAATTAAATTGTGAAGTGAATGAATAAAATACAGTATCTAAATTAAATAGTTAATGATTTATAGTTGTTTTTTACGTAAAGGTTATGAGTTAAACAACACTCATAACTTACATAAAAAATAAAAAATTCAACACGCATAATCAATCTAAATCATCATATCAGACCGATTTTTGATTTGATTTTTAATTAAACCGATTGAACTGACTGATCTGGTCTGGTTCTCATAGATTTTATGTGTAATTGATTAATTGCTTAATTAATGGCACTAACTTATCCAAAACTAAAAAAAAATTCTCTTCCAACTAGATAGATCTCTTAATCAATTCTTTAATCTTAACCTAAGTTTGGGGTTACAATTCATTTTTGTTTTTTCTCACAAAAAGATGAAACTGAGCTGTGTAAAATAATAATAATAATAATAATAATTTAATAATAAAATCTTTAATTGTGTATATAATTTAATGATTAATATTCTATTTAGTAATTTTTTTTCCAAGAGATATTATATACAATCATTTTAAGTTATAAGTGTCAAGCACACAGTCTAATAAATACTACAACCTAAATCGGGTAGAAATTAAACTCAAATAAGTCTAAATTGGGCGGAAAATAATATATTTCATAATATAAAAAAAAAAATAAAAATTTTAACCTTAATTCCTTACCTTTTAATTATTTCTGTATTATTATTTATTATTAATTGCATGTGTAAGTTAATGTCTTTTAGGTGATTGCCAAATGGCAACAAAAGCTTATAAGCTAATTCTCAATATAATATAAGATTTAAAATCCAATTAAATTAAATTATAATTAAGAAGATTATGAAAAGGGAAGCCAGTTATCTCTTTTTTATATATATAACTTATTTGATAGAATATATAAGTGGATCTATTTGATTTTTTTTTAAAATAAAAAAAAAGTTGAGAAAATGACCCTCATTTTAAATAAATAATACTCCCTCCGTTTCACAATAACTGTTGTTTTAGAATGATGCACACATATTAAAAAAGCTATTAAATAGCTTTAATTTTAATTAATATGGACAAATATACCTTTATTTTCTCTCACCAAATAAGAAAAAACACATGAAATATTAGAATTGAGATGAGAGTAAAGTTGAAAAAAAGCTAATAAATGTTATATTGAACTCTTAAAATGACAAATAATTTGAAATAAAAAATTCTTTCTAAAACGACAATTTTTGTGAAACGGATAAAATAATTATTATACCAATTTTTATAAATATTCTATAATTTATTTATTAATTTAATAATTATCACTTCTTTTTTTAGTATTGATAAATATAAAAATAATAAATGAAACTTTCTGCATAAAGTAAATATTAAAATCTTAACTGATGTTTTAGTTTAATGATCGTAGAGCCAATCATGAAAACTTGGTTTTAGAAAATTGGATAAAATTCCAATTTTATATGTACCACCTCACAAAATTTAAAATAAAATGGCATATGATTAAGGCCACCGACTATAGTAGCTATATAGGGTTTATTTTTAATTACTTGCAGCAATTTTTAAGCTGATTACATTTATAGGCAATAAATATAACTAACTCTATAATTAATACTAACCCTAAAAATAGCATAATAATCTGTCGGTGACTGATAGTCACACACTAATTAATTAATTAACATCAATAATTAATGATAATTATTGTTTATTTGTAATCAAGTAGTAATTAAAGCTTCCCACATGGATTTTTATTTATTTAATTTACTGTTTAGAAATTGTCCTTAATTATTAAACACTTTGGTATACTCTAGATGACACCCAGCTGACCACCACCCATAAAATGCAAATTTAAGTAGGCATTTTGTCAAATCAGTTTGTTAATTATTTCTTACTTCTAAGGGAAAATCTTGAAAAAAAAGCCAATCATACCTAGCCAAAATGGCTAAGGAGGAGGGCCTGAGACCAATGGATTAATAAATCTCCTATGATATAATAGATTTTAAATTAATAAATTTAAATAAAATTTATAGAATGAAAAATTTATATTTTATGTAAATTTTTGAAATTTTCATTTTTGAAAGTTTTGAAACATGGTAAATTTTAATAAATTTATGAAATGTAACTCAATTTTTCAAATAAAATCAAAAAACTGAATTACAGTATATGAATTTTATGAAATTTATCACTAAAATCATTCAAAACAAACGAGATCTTTGTTTTATTTTCTGTCTAATATGAATTTTTAAATTTATCTAATATTATACCATTTGACATTTATAACATATATCTGAGTTATATATAATATTTCTTGGAAAAAAATATTGAAAAAAAAAATCAAGGATTAAAAAAAAAAAAAAAAAAAAAGAGGGGAAGAAAATGACTCTTGTTAGTTTACAAAGTATAGTGTTAACATCTATGCACGTGCAAATCACATGGAAGTGAGGTTCTTTAAAGAAGAAGATAGCTGGCATTTTTCCATTACATAATTTTAATAATAATAATAATAATAATAATAATAATAATGCCATTCAACTTTAATTTTGAGATGATCTTAATAATTATATTTTATGACTCCAATTTCTAATGTCCCATCTTAATTTCCATTTTTCAACCTCTATTTTCATTTCTATAATACATCATAATTTTTATTTTTTATTTTTTTATTTTTAATGCATTTTGTCTAGGTATAGGATGATGTGATTGCTCTTGTTTCATAATCATATTAGCTAAGAAAATATACAAAAACTAAATATTTTTTTTAATTTTTTATTAAAAGAAATAAAAAGTGAATTGATTATTATAAAAATGAGTATCTGCAAATTAACAACGTTAAGATATACTCATTTACAGTTAAAAAATCACGAATTTAAATTGTAATACTATTTATTTATAAAAAAAAATTATATGATTTCTCTTGTTTCTTAAGTATATTTTAGCTAAGAAAATATGCAAAAATTAAATATATTTTTAATTTATTATTAAAAGAAATAAAAAGTGAATTTATTATTATAAAAGTGAATATCTACAAACAACTTTAAGATATGCTCATTTACATTTAAAAGATCACGAATTTAAATTGTAATACCATTTGTTTTTTAAAAAAATATATGTAAAGAAGATTACGTATAGTAAATGAAGATTGCACATAGTAATTGACTTCGAATATCGTAGAAGGAAAATTGGGGTGTGTTTATTTATTGAGAATTCGAGTAATTTTCTGAAATTAAAAAAAAAAAAAACTGAAAAATAGAATTTATGTTTGAATGTGATATTTTTACAAATAAAAAACTGGAAAATCAATTTTCTAGTTTTTCAAAATATAATTAACATTTGGAACACAAATTTAAGTTGTTTTCTATTAGTAAGTTTTCTAAATGGAAAACACAATATTTTTATTTAAAATTACAATTTACATGAGTTCAAATCCTAATCTTAACATTTGTTTTTTTTTTATTGAACACTTTTTTTTTTTTTCATTTCACTTTTTCATTATTTATTATTATTTTTTCTTTATAATTTATAAATTAATTTTATATTTCAAATTCATTTATATATACCAATAATTTTTTATTTTTATATTATGGATTAATAATTTTATTTTATAAATTTAATTTTAACCAGGACTCGAATTTAAAACTTTTCATATTTGAAAATGACAATTAAAGCAAAGGCATATTAGTTATTATGGATAGACATTTGATTAATGCATAACTAACTTTCAGTAGTCAATATTATGTTATATTGTTATTGAAAAACAATGAGATAAATATAATAAAAAAAATAAAAAAGAAAGAGATAGAAGAATTAAAAGTAGAATATAAAATTAAAAAATTAAAAAAAAAAAAAAAAAACCAAAGTGGTCTCCAACCAACACCAACGCCACCCCCACTCCTCTCTCTCTCTAACCTTTCTTTTATAATCTTCTATCTTCACTCTTCACAATTTCAGGGCTCTAACTTCAATTCAGCTCTCAACATCTACTCTCTTCCCACAAATTGAGCCCTTCAAAATTCATCTCTCAGACATTTCAACAAACAAGAAAAGGTCATTCCATTGTTTCATAATCTTTAACAATGGCTTCTCCACCAGACACAAGCAAGACCATAAAATTAGAAAGATACAATAGCTATCTTCGCAGAATTCACAGTACTAAAGTCATTAATGCTTCTTCTAAGCTTCTATTTCGTGCCACTCTCCTTATTGCTCTTGTTCTTATTCTCTTCTTCACCATCAATTACCCTCCACTTTCTGATAGTTCTCACAATCTTCACCACCCCCAGCACCACAGCTTCCTTTCCAACGCCTTTTTGGCTGGTTCCTCCGCTGTCGGTGGTGCTGCTTGGGAAAAACAAGTCCGTCACTCTGCCACTCCTCGGAGGCCAAATGGGTTCTCTGTTTTAGTCACTGGTGCTGCTGGATTTGTTGGATCACACTGTTCTCTTGCTTTGAAAAAACGAGGAGATGGGGTTCTTGGATTAGACAATTTCAATGATTATTATGACCCATCATTGAAAAGAGCGCGACAGAAGCTTTTAATCAAACACCAGGTGTTCATTGTTGAAGGAGACTTAAATGATGCACCATTGTTAACCAAACTTTTCGATGTTGTCCCCTTCACTCACATCCTCCATTTAGCAGCTCAAGCTGGAGTTCGTTACGCCATGAAAAACCCACAATCCTATGTAAGTTCAAACATTGCAGGTTTTATAAATCTTCTTGAAGTCGCCAAATATGCAAATCCACAACCCGCCATAGTTTGGGCTTCATCAAGCTCTGTTTATGGGTTAAACACTCAAGTCCCTTTTTCAGAAACTCATATAACAGATCAACCAGCAAGTCTTTACGCAGCAACAAAAAAAGCAGGGGAAGAAATTGCTCACACGTATAACCATATTTACGGTCTTTCCTTAACTGGGTTACGTTTTTTCACAGTATATGGTCCGTGGGGAAGACCAGACATGGCTTATTTCTTCTTCACAAAAGATATTCTAAATGGAAAACCCATAGAGGTTTATCAAACACAAGATGATAAACAGGTGGCGCGTGACTTCACATACATTGATGATATTGTAAAAGGGTGTGTAGGAGCATTAGACACGGCGGAGAAAAGCACCGGAAGCGGCGGAAAAAAGAAAGGGCCAGCACAATTAAGAGTTTACAATCTTGGAAACACATCTCCTGTTCCTGTAGGCAAATTGGTATCAATATTAGAATCTTTATTGAATACAAAAGCCAAGAAACATGTTATCAAGATGCCAAGAAATGGGGATGTGCCCTTTACTCATGCTAATGTTAGCTTAGCATACAAAGATTTTGGGTATAAACCAACTACAGATTTGAGTTCTGGTTTGAGAAAGTTTGTAAAATGGTATGTTAGTTATTATGGAATTCAAACAAGGGTAAAAAAGGAAAGTGAAATTAACAGTGTTGGTGAGCATATTGAGGATTGAGCTATCATCAAGTTATCAACCATTGTCATCTACATCAGCCATCACCATGCACATGGTTGGTCTTTTTTTATTTTATTTTTTTCAATTTTTAGGTTAAGTTTATAGTAATTTATAATTCTGTTTTTAATTTTTATTTTTATTTTGGGGGTATTGAAGTCAAACTGTTGTTGTTGTTGTTAATTATGTAGAATTATTATAGATAAAGATTTGATACAAAAGAAGAGAGATAAATTAAATGTGAATCAAGAAATTAAAAGAAAGAAGAAAAAAAATAAATAAAAAGGAGGGGGGAGAAGTTGTAGATCTGTGAAGTTATTGAGGTGTAATGTAATAATTTTGGTGGGGTCTGCTAAAAAGAATGCAGATCTCAACCATTAATTCATATTTAAAGAAATTTGTGATTGAACATCAATGTTGACATCAAGATTCTTCTTTCTTTTCTTGTTTTTATTTCTTTTATTGCCTTTTCTTGTTATATTAGTTTCTTTCTTTCTTTCTTTCATTCTTCCATTATAATACCCTATCAAGCTTAGAATTTTTGTTTTGAGTAGATGAGAGATTTTTTTAAACAAGTTTAGAACTAAATTAACTAAAAATAAATTCATTAATTATTTAAAATCTTTTATTCACTGAAAATTTTCATTTTGATCATTTTTTAAATTCTCTATGCAAGGTGAGATTTTGCAAAATTTATCATTTTAATTAACAATAGATTGTTATAATTTTTTTTTTCTTAATCCTAATAGTTTATTGATGCATGATAGAGGGATTAAGAGATATTTAAGTTCCAAATTTTACTCTCATAAATTGGAGAAATTTTTTATTGAAATTTGGATTCAAAACCTTTCAATTTTGATGATGATTCTAATACTACATCACTAAATCAAAAGTTGATTAGTAAAAATTAAAAAATTATATATATATATATATATATATATATATATCAATTTTTAGTATGCAAGTGGGTGAGATCTTATTTGATGCTTTGAGAGATGCTTTCATTTTCATACAACTCCATGAATGAATAGTCCCTCACTGCTCCTTTCTCTCAATTATTTAAAAGACATGGATGGAGGGGAAAAAACTTTATGTAAGAATCATTGATAAGTTCTTAATGTCAATGAAAGAAAGAGAATTGCAAATTCTTTAATCATGCAATGCAAATGCAAGCTAATCATTTAGGTATAGCTATACTATTTGCCATATAAAGAACAAAAAATTTTCTGACAACGCAGTTAGAATTTGGCTATCTGAACTTAAAAAAATGAAATATATATATATATATATGTTACTAAAAATTATAGTTACAAAACTTCTTTTCATGGGAAAAAAAAAGTTTTGACAAATTTGTGAAATATATATTGCCAATGGTCACATTTCAAAACCAAATTTATATGAGTTTTTGGTGAAAAATGAACATTTCTTTTTTTAATTGTACTTCAGTTATTACATTGTCCAATTCTTCAAATTTATATGAGCTGCCTTTTATCTATGTATTCAACCTCTTCAAAACTGGTGTAAGATGAAAAATAAAAGGTTGAGTATCGCTCTCTTATATCTTACTTTGAAATGAAAATTTGATATTGTTGAGCCCTATATGGGAATTTAATGCTCCTAGAAAGTGAATAGAAGATTAAAATATAATACAATTTCTCAACTTAATACACTATATTATAAAATTCAGAGCAATTAAAATAAATAAAGCAAGAGTAAGAGATTTTTTTAGTCCATTTTTATAGTGATTTGGAACAAACTCTTTTCCTATATACATTCACTTTTCATAAATTCTTAATTTAGGCTTCCGCTGCTTTGGGATTTCTTCCTTTATACTCATGATACGAGATTGCGCCCAACAAACACAAGAGATATAACAAGAGTTTGAAATTTTAAGTGTCTCATGACTTTACAAGCAACTATTACAAAATCAAGAAATTAAACTTTTAGCTTTACAAGAGATGAACACAAAGAATATAAACTTTGAATAGAATATGTTCAAAAACATAGTATGTGAAAGCAACTAGAGAATTTAAGTTTTTGCACTTGAAATCACTTAAGGCTTCTTAATCTTCATTTTGGAGTTTCTCCTCTTTATAGTGGTTAGCCCAACATTTAAAAATATAGTTGTTTTAGTGTGAAAAAATCGTTTTTCGCACTTACATCAACAAAAAAGGCTCTTTGATACTATATTGATTTGTCTGATAGCAACAAGTAATGCACGTTATGATAATGTAACGGTCGTTACTAGACATTTGTAACGGTAGTGAGTTTCTTAGTCACGGGATAACTTTAGTCTTAGGTCAGTTCTACCATTTCATCGTTCAGATGGTAACGGTTGTTACTAAACAGTAACGGTCGTGAAGGAATAATAACGTTCGTGAATTTCTTCTCTGTCCCAAATTCTTGAATTTTAAATTAAGCGTAACGGGATGAACAATATATAACATCTGTTATACCCTATAAACTACACACACTTGAAAAATAAAAATTATATAATTTTCTAATTAAATTTATCAAATTTTAACATCATCAAAACATTCATGTGACAATAGATATGCTTTTTTTTTTATTTAATTATGTCATTTCAACTATTTTAAGTATTTTCGATATATATAAAATTGAATAATTGATAGGTTATGATGTCTGTTTTTAGGTAGATAAAAATGCACATGGCTTAAAATGAATTGATGATGAAATTAATTTGAGTCAAACTTCTCCACTGGACTGTCCCAACTTCATTATTTTTATTTTTATTTTTATTTTTTTGGATTTTGGATTTTGGATCTTTTTGAAAAATATCTTCATGAGTAACTTGATCTTCAAATAGTCACCTCCTTAATGTATATAATTTATATATATATAATAAAATGGGATTTGCACGCATATTTATTCATGAAGAGTTGCTGGATTTTTTTAAAAAGTGGGGAATATATAATAAAATCAAATCACTTTGGCACTAGGTAATCAATATTGAAAATTAGGAATATTTGGATAATGCCTAATGCACTCTTAGTCCAGTTAGGCAAGAAAATATATGTTTGAAAACTATTATTACATATTAGAAAAATAATTAACCTGGCTATTACAAATTTAACATCATATATTACATGATTAATAATTTAATAATTGAGTGTATATATAATTTAATTATGTGTAAGAGATTATTAGGGATTTAATATAATATCTGACTAATACATAATTCTTTTTAATTTAAATATATTTCATATATCGAGAAAACATTTGCCATGATCATATTTCCAAGGATTTTAATTAAGTTATTCACAAATTTTCAATTGTACATGGTTTTCTCCCCTCTTGTTTGGCTTTTTTAAGTCGTCAAAGCAGTTCATTTGTTCAGTAAGGCACAAGAAAATTATTCAGGATAGCTATTAGCTTTTTATTTATGCAATGGAAAAGAGAGAAAAATAAAATTGGATAAAATAAAATCCAAGAAACATGATGATAAGTTAGTGCATGATTAATGATTAATAGTTAGTGGGTCAAGTATTAACAAGTTATAAATTTTAATTTTCAGTATTATTTCAAACATTAAACTTATTAAGTATTTTAAATTAATAATTAAAAATTCAAAAGTTAGATACTAGCTTCCATCCACTCTTCCTAATCAACCCTTAATTTAATACTCAACTACAAAAGTCTAAAAGAGATACCTCAGAATTTGTGATACTGACCAAATACACATTATAATATTGACTTCTAATTCTAAATTCTAATGGTCAACACAAGTAAACTCTGATCTGGAAAACATTATAATTTATAATACTATAGGAAATTATCCAATCTTAATAATCTTGTTTATGGTGTTTTTGGCTTTTAAGTGTGTGAAAGGATTGCAGGTGTGTCACAGATGTGAGATATTTAAATTGATTGTTGTGTTTATCTGTCTTCTTATCAGTTGAGATCTAAATGAATCTATAGGAAGATTGCAAAAAAATAGACTTTATTTCTTGTGAAATTGTAGTTACAAGAGGAATTGACTATAAATACATAAAAAAAATGCATTGAGCCTTCGAAATCGCAGCAGCTTAACTGTAATATGATTTTACTTTAATTTACTGGAGAGTGTTTGAAGATTTGCTTGCTGGGTAGCTTTTGAGTTAGTTGATTGAGATACTAAGTTTTGAAAATTATAACAGTATGATTGTAATGCAATTTTATTAGAGAGTGTTTGAAAGTTTACTTACTATAAGACTGTTGGGAGGAATGTTGTTTGTTGAAGAGGAATTTTATCTATTGACTAATAAATTTGTAGGGTAATTTTTGATGGCTTGGTGAAATTTCTTGGTTGATTGTTGCAATTCCAACTCATAGTCACTAATTAAAGAATAAAATTAAGGTTAGTAAACAATCACCATTTTTTTTCAAGCATGAGAATCAAAGATTCAGTTGACAACCAAAAAATTCTTTTCAGATTATCTTTAATTAGGATTTTTAAATTTTAATTAACCATTGCAAATTACACCAACCATTGAAGAGAAAAAAAAAAAAAAGCTTAACATTCTAGTAACATAATAAAAGAGAGGCCAAAAAGTCAGAAGTCAAGACTCATAAGACAGTTTTGAAAGTTGAAAAAAAGAACATTTTTATAGGTTAATATAATATAATATTACATTATTATTTATTAATTAATATATATATATATATCTTAGCTGGATAGTGTCATCAAATTATGACTTTGAATATGAAGTAGCAAGTGTCAAAAGGAATCTATGGATTGGTTGTCAAATACTAGGGAATGTAGTAGTGTATCAACAACTTGCTTTCTTTTAAGGTGTGGATTTGATTGAAGATTTTATCTTTATATAAATCATTGATTCTTGAGACAATGTTGGGTTCCAGAAATTTTGGATAAGGGCTTCAATGAATTTCATTAATTCTTTTCTGAACATTTTATGTTTGATTGTTTGGTATGGTGAAATGAGGAAAGAATTCATGAATTTCATGGTAAATTTCTTGGATTTGATATCTAACCTAAGCTTACCTATCATTTTTTTGAAAAAGTAAGGATTTATTTACTTATAGAAAATAATTTTTTATTTTTTTTAAAAATTATTGTTTTCATTTTTATGAAAAATTAATTTGTAATTGTAAAACGTGTGTGCAGTTGTTAATTATAGAAAAATTATTTTCTATTTTGAAATTAGAAAACATGTTTATATTTTAATTTTCTTTACTTGTCATGGCTTAGTTTGCAATCAATGGGTTATAAAGGAGGTCTCATGTTTTTTCTTTTGTGATTTTGGTTTGATTGTGTTGTTAAATCTTTGTATAGTATATGATTTTTTTTTTTTTTTTTTTTTTTTTAACGAGGGTAGGAATCCACTTTTGATGCTTGATTGGTGCTTTGGGGTTTTTAAAGGTGGACAACAAGTAAATAGAGAGGATATGGATTTTCACGGAAACACAGATTCAGCTTGAAAAGATTAAGAAAGGCAAGCGATTTGGATCCAATATTGAGAGAGATTATTAAAAATTGACTCTGTTCCTTTACTTTTGTGTAAATCTTTTCGATAAAATCTTAGGTGAATCTAATACACCACGTCAGATTATAGATTGTTCAATCATGATCTTTTATGTTAAACAGTAATTACCCCATAAGGTGAATATGAAAATTAACTACCTGAATTATGAGGTATGTATTGTAATTAACACGTCTACTTATTAGATCATTATTGGTAAGTTTATGGTGAATCTAATTCATCTAAGAATTTCTTTTTTTTTTTTTTTTTTTTTTTTGGAGAGACCGCTCTCTTACCATTTTTTTTTTTAATGTCTTATCATTTTTTTTCTTAAATTAACACTTTCTGTTTTGTTCCTTAAATGTTAATTATATATTAAATAGATGAAGAATATTATATGTAATTCAAGTATTGTTTTCCTATTATAGAAAGTTTAATATCAAATTTTATAGTACAAATTATTTTTTTCATATATAATCACTTTTATTGGTGAAATAATTACTTTTTAATTGAAAAATAATAGAAAAAAAATATTTTATTTTATAAAATCATTTTAGTAGTCACGTTGTAGAGAAATAATCTATATAAAGGAAGAAAAAAAAGAAATGGAAAATTAATTAAAAATAAAACAAAACAAAACAAAAAAAGCATAAAACATGAATTGTTGTTTTGACTGGGAATCGAAGTCATGATCGAAGACCAGCATTCATATTGGAGTAGCTTGTTTTCCATTTGGAAAAAAACTACGTTGTGTCCAGAAAAACAATAGAACATATCTTAAAGCTTATTTTTAAAGTTTAATTTTAATGTGAAAATATAGAAAATCTAGTTTTCAATTATCCATTTGCAAATTATGATATTTGAACATGAAATTCTATTTTTCTGTTTTCTTAGAAAAATTTTCTAAAAAACAAGTCAAATTTTTATAAGTAAACAGTTCCTAATGGTTTCATCTGCTTTTTCCCCCTTTTCATTTTAGGCTTATTGATTTAGGAAACTACTATAATAAGTCCAGCCTAAGTAGTGTTGTAGGAGTGATTAAACCCATCAAAATTCAACAAATATGCAAATTACATATAAAAATAATTATTAAACGTAAATATCAAATTGTTATATTTTAATTAAGTATAGGCATGAAAGGGTATTAATGTTAATTAAGTATAATATAATTATAAAAGTTTATTAAATATAGATATAATACAATCATTTTTCATGTTCTCTTTACAAAGCCCAATTTAAGAAAAAGGCCCAAATAATAATCGACCACAGTTGAAAACAAAGGCAACCCATTTTCATTATTTCTACAAAATAATGAAACAAATGTATAAATGGATCCATTTGTTGCCCACGTCAATTTGTCAAACTCATCACCTGAAAAGGGCTCGTTAGAAATATAAGAACGAACCATCCAAGCAATACAACCTGTTTGTGCCGATAACACTAGTAATAAAACTTACTGTGCACAAGGAGAAGGAAACAAACTTCACTTCGGAAAACATCATAACTGGCCGATTTTAGAACCGATGAAGATAAATGATCACAAGTTAAAATAATCGTGATCGAATTATAATTAAATTAAATATATAATAAATATTATATACAATATATTATAATTAATATTATTTATTAAAAATCATGATAAATAAAAATATATCAAATAAATTAATTAAATAAATATTAATTAACAAATTTATTAAATAACATTTCAAATCATAATATTTATATTAATAAGAATTATATTGTTTGGTAATATATATAATTTATTATGTTATTATGTTACTAATTTAATAGTTTTAAGGTATATAAAATTTAATGGATGTAATTTTTTTTTTTAAATTAATAAATATAATTTGTCAAATTATAAGAAGATTAATAATTAAATTATTTTTCCCTAAAAAAATAATTGAAGTATTTTATCGTAATTAAATATATAATTTGAGAAATAAATCACAAAAGCATTACTATATAATGAAAAAAATAATCTTACAATTAAGCATTTAATTGTGATCCAACTGATTATTTAAAATTCATGGATTATTTAACTCATTTAAACTGTGACCAAATTGATCGATTTACAAATTATCCAGCCAGTTAAAAAGGTTTAATTCAATTTTGCTTACAATTAACCATTTAATTTCTTAAATACACTTGAAAAATCAAATTAGTTAGTCAATTTAAACCGTGACCGAGTTGATCGGTTTAGGAGTTATCCGGCTGATTCAAAAAATTTAATCCGATTTTTAGTAAAAGAGAATTTATTATCCATATCAAACTGGCCAGTGATCAGATTCGCAGGTTTTCCGGTCTGGGTTTACAACTACAGAAAATAGAAAAGGGTACGCAATAGCCTACTAATGTTAAACAAATGTTCAGGGTGATCAGTGACAACCATAACACCTCTTAGGTAAATTTCTCAGATTGTCTCAGGAAACAGCAACACAGTATCCCCAAGACCCTAACAGATATCACAAGCACGTACATTTAGATCAACAACAAAGGCTACTTTTCTTCTAAACCCAGCCATATTTGCCCTTTCTTTTCCCTCTTTAACTCAATGGCAATCCGCCTCACGGAGGTGGCCAGCTCAATTTGCAAATTAATGCGAGAGGAGAGAAGACAGAAGAAAAAAAAGAAACAATACCTTGCTGCAAGATTAGCAGAAGCTAGAAAAACAATGGCAAAAGAAAATGAATAGCAGGCTGCAATCCTCTCATTGGGTCAACCCCACAAAAGAAATCTCCCTATGCTGCAGTTAAATGTTAATAGGCCTTTATCATATTGCAAGAACATTGTGCAAATTCCCTGCAGTAAACTATTTAATCAATTTGCTTCTGTAATAGAGAAGACAAACACAACAAATGCACAGCTCATGATTTTAACCTTACCCAGCCAATATATGATAGGCAATAACTGAAACAAAGTCATACCAAAATATAAAAAATTCGCAAACCCATCAAAACAAAACATTGAGTACATTCATTCCGAACAAGTAATAACTAGCTACAGAAGCAAGCCAATTGATGGCAACAATGGCTTAGAAACTTTAATTGTCAAAGCTTCTATTTCCACGATAATTATTGTTGAAGTTTCCATCTCCACGAAAATTATTGTTGAAAGATCGTGGACCACCAGATCTTTCCTTTTCATCGGCATAACTAACACGAATATTTCGCCCCTGTAATTCCTGAAGAAGTAGCATGCAAAATCAACATGTGATTCAAATGAGAGACCATTTTCAAACAAATCTATTTAAACATTCTATTTCTAACCTGGCCATCCATGGCTGACAATGCTGAGCTTGCAGAGTCAACGCTTGAGAAGTCAACGAACCCAAATCCCCTTGACTTCCCAGAATCTCTATCAGTGATAACCCTTGCTGTGCACCAGAACCACACTTGTAATTACAATGCACCACCAAGAACCAAAAATTACCTCTTTTCTTGATCCTTTTTTAATGTATGTATTAATGCATGCGTACTTTCTAGGGGTGTGTTTATATCATATAATAACCAAGTAAATGTAATGACGTCAATAAAATAAGCAGATAAGTCGAGAACATTGTGCATTGGAATTCAAAATGCGAAACAGTTGCATTGCTATTTTTAACAATGTGTTCATATTCAGAGAGGAAGAGTAAGAAACAAAAAAAATCTTAGTTTGGACATCTAAATTGAGGGAGGTGATGAGACAAGATGAATTAAAGCCTGTTACTTAAGAACAATTTCCATTTTAGGTTTTTCTGGAAATCTTCAGTTATTATTTTCCTTGGAAAACTTTGCAAACATGTTCACTTGTTAAGCAAAATTCATTTTCCAATATTGAGAACTAGAAATAGTTTAAGGTCTCATTTGGCAT
>CATKHJ010132690.1:0-13064 GCA_949750685.1 Vernicia montana | reverse complement strand
TTTATTACATTAATTTCAATTAAACAATGAGTATAAAATAATGAAATAATTTAAAATAAAATTTTAATTAAACAATGAAATTTATTAAACAAATGCTTGCATTTAATTCGTACATTAATTAAGTTACTTATATATTCTCTTCAAATTAAGAGAAATCAAAACCAATATAGTTTTATTACATTATTTTTATTTTTTATAAATACTATTTTACCTTATCTCAATCAATTAAGGCTAATAGAAACGTTTTCTAAAGGCATGATTGGTTTAATTGAACTGTCAGTTTCGGTTTGAAACCGACGGTTTTGGTTTTGATTTTTGTTTCGATTTTTAATAGAAACCGAAACCAAAACCAAGTTTCTCATGGTTTCGATTACAAACCGAAACTAAAACAGAAAAATGATTTCGGTTTTAATTTTATCTGACCGGTTCCTGTCCGATTTAATGATTCCAGTCCGATTTTGGTCACCCCTAAATGCATGCACTATAAGTTTATGTATAATTAGTGTTTAATTTATCCTCGCATTGCATGAATTTTTTATCATAATTTTTAAATAAATTACATTTAGTACTATTATATACTTTGTACTAGAATTGCCAAAACCTACTATTGTTTAATTGGTTAGGCACAAAGAAAAATTACAACAAAATTGAATCACCCTTAATTAGTTGCTCACACTTCCTCCATGTTACCAATTATTAGTATTATATACTTGAATTCTCATTACCATTATTTTTTTACCATGAAAAGAGAATGAAGTTTGCAAAAAAAAAAAAAAAAAAAATTGAAAAGAGAATGAAATATAAATCTATTATTTATACTGTATATACACTTATCATTAGATTATGTTTTAATGTGTATGCTTAAATTATTATTACTAGAAAATATCATTGGCATTGCGCTGATATAATATGCATTAATATTTTTTTAATTATAGATTATTGATTTCTGTAAATAATATATATAAAAACAATAGTAATTCATTATTAAATTTTCTAATTTTAATTGCTTAACTTTTTTTTATCAAAAATTTTATAATCATCAGAAAAATTCTTATTTTGATTCTTATTTCCTTTTAGATGAAATTTTAGAGTAATTATTTGTAAAACTATTATCATAGTGATTAAACCCATTTCTCATCTGTCACTACATTTTTTTATATAATCAATATTCAAATGGTAATATCATAATAACCAGGCACGAATTTAGAACTATTTCTTTGGGGAGGCCGACTATTTTTTATAAAATACATTTAATTTTTTAATTTTTCTTTATTTATATTATATTATAATAATATTTTTATTAATTAAGTTTCCCTTGTAATTTAAACTCATATAGCTATTAAAAAAAATTAATAATATTGTGTCAAAACTCATTATTTGAAAAAAAATATATTTTTTATTTGAAAATTCAAATAAAATAAATAATTTTAGTATAATTTTATTTTGATATATTGAAACAAAAAATAAAATATCACAACTAGTATAATTAGTTATTACATTTTCTATAATATAAAATGTATATAGTATAAATTTTTTTTCATATAATTTAAGGAACATTTTTATTTATTATTATTATTATTATTTGCGTAGAGGAGGGATTTTAATTATTTATAATCTAATTATATATATTTTTGTAATATTTTATATATAAATATTGAAAAAAAAAGATTTTTTAGTTGGAGGTAGGGCTAGGAGTGAGCAAAACCGAACTGAAACTGAAAAATCGAACCGAACTGACTGGTTCGATTTGATTTAGTTTGATTTTTTAAGTGGTTCGGTTCAGTTCTTTAAATAGTGAACCGAATTAAATTTTGATTCGATTTTTATCAAAAAAAATTGATTTGAACCGAACGACCGAAATTTTAATATATATATATATATATAATAATAATAATAATTTTAGTATATATATATAATATATTATTAATAAAAATATATATATAGTTTATTAAAATAAAAAGAAAAAAAAACAGTCAAACCGAACTGAATTTTTTTGGTTCGATTCAATTTAATTTTATAAAAATTTTAATTTCGATTCGATTTAAATAAATTATAAATTCGATTATTTTAATTTTGAATCAAATTGACCAAATGTTCAGCACTAAGTAGGGCGGGCTTCTTTGGGCCCTCCTCCAAACTCATCCCTGCTGGTCACAAAATGGAAGAATCAAGCTTTGTAATTTAATGGATTCAAGTTATAGGAAAGGAAACCCTTGGAAATATTTATAGATACTCTTTTTTTTTTTTTTTTTCTTATAGTAAAGAAATATATTTATTAATAATTATTTTATTTTTTTTCCTATATTAATGAAACATATTTATTAATAATGGAAAACTTAACACATGGTACTACTGTAAGAATTAATTTAAAAATAAAAAGTTAAAAATGATACCTAAATTAGGTGAACAATCCATCTAATTTAGGTAAACCTTCCACTAATATTTATTGGAATTTAATAATTTACATGACTTTATATGTGAGGTTTTTTTAAAGGAGGGTTGTGAGAATATTTTGTGAGAAAAATATTCTTGTGTTAATTTATATAAGATCAACTTGGAGTTTGTAAGTTTGAGTATAAATCGGGTGTATTGAGTGTGGAAAAACACTTAAGGGTAACACTGGTATATTTTCTAGAGGTGTAGAGGGTGAAAGAAATAATTCTTCGAGTTTATGTGAGTGAGGATACTATAAATTTAGATTGGATTAATCCAATGATATTTATAAAATTCTTTGTGTTGTAATTTATATCACATACAGTGGAAGATTATTTTTTGTTAGTAGATGTAGGCATTGAAAAGCCGAACTACGTTAAATTATGTATTCAGTTATTTTTTCTTATAGTGTATTTATTGAATTTTACAATGTTTAATTCTCAAATGGTACTACCCGACAATTTGCATAAATCAAAGCATATTAAAATTTTATTTTTTAGAGTAATTAAATTATTAATTTATTACAAGGAAAATAAATAACATTTCCATATTTAATTAGACAAGAACAAAGGTATAACATTATACAAAAATAGCAAATAAATAAATTGTTACTTCAGTTTTTTGGATTATGGACAATAAATCCTATCAAATCTCATTATAGATGTTTCTTCAAATATGAATCTCGCAATAAGAAACAAAAGGATGATGATAAAATCTGTGTGTAAATAATACTCATAGCTAATAAAATATTAGTAAGTGTTAGTGTGAAATGATGATGATGAAGATTCAACAATTGTAGGCCAACTACCCTTGCCACCTACCTTCCAGCTAACTTCCTTGTGCACCATGTGCACCACCTATCTTCCTTCATTTATGCTTAAATTAATGTTATTAGAATTCTATAAATAGCATTATATTTCTCTTTGTAATTACACCATTCATTAATATAAACCATATATTCATCATGTAATTTAACATGGTATCAGAGTCTAAGAGCTCATTCAAGCTCAGAATTCTCAAAAACCCAGAAAATTAATTTTTGCACAGTTTTTTCTCTGTTTTTTCAGTTTTTCAATTCTGTCTCTTTTCGCCCGCACATGCACACGTTAAAATTTTTTTCTGACCATACCATTATCAAGCCTGTGAAATTCTAAGAATTTTGACATAAAACTCTCCGGAAACGGAGAAGAAACGCGCCCTCACGCGCCGGTAAGAGTTCTGAGAGTGGTCTTCACGAGCTTCACGCGCGTCACGCACGGCTGGAGGAAGAAGACGACCCACATGGCGCCACGTCACTGCCACGTGGTGCCCCGTCATCCAGACAACCAATCTGCTTCTGCCACGTTAGACCACACTGCCACGCCAGCCAAAGATGCCCAGTTAGCATCCACGTCAACAACCATGTCCCGCCACGTGTCACATGTCAGTGACACGTGGCACTGCAATCTGAATCAGTTTTTCACCACGTGTTGACACGTGGCCCAGTGACTTTCTGCCACGTGTCATACATGGGACTCATTTCATCATCACCAGATTTCACCGCCAATCAGCAACAGCCACGTGGCCCAGTCACATCTTGCCACGTGTCCACCGTGGGTCAACTCCTGCCACGTCATTAATGTCACGTCACCAGGTCCATCTCGGATCCGACTCGGATTCGCGATCTGACCCGCGGTTTACCCGCTCCGACATGAGATTCGACCCGAATTGTTTCAACCCGACCAGCCCTCCGGTTTGGTTCTCTGTCTGACTAAACCGGTCCAATTTGCTTTTTCCAACCGGTTCAGTGATTTTTAATCCGGTTTTCAGTAAACTCAGACCGGTTCCCAAGGTTTTCAGACCTTCTGAGTTCAATTTTGTAGTCAGTTTTGCAAAATTCGTTCTCTAAATTAATTTTCTCCAAATTTTCAGTGTTTTTCCAACAGCCGGTTCAACCCTCTTCTGACCGGTTCTAAATGAACCTTTACTGGTTCCCAAGGTTTTAAGGCCTTCTGAAATCAATTTTGCAATTTGTTTTGCAAAATTCTGTCTCTATCTATATTTTCCGCATTTTTGTCAATTTTCTCTGTTCCTTTAACCGGTCGATTCAACCCTTTTCCGACAGGTTCTGAATGAACCATTCTTGGTTTCTGAATATTTTAAACCTTTTGAATTTATTCTTGGTCTCTGTTCTGTCACTTTGTGACTCATTTTTCTATTTTGGGCATTTTTTGAATCCATTTTGCCCTTCTGAATCAATTTCTGGTATCTGATTTACCAGTTTCAAATTTATCTCATCATTTCGGCCGTCTCAGTTAATTTTTTGGCCTTCACAAGCCCTTTGAGGCTTCTGTTTTATCTATTTCAGATTTTGTCTTATGTCTGAATCCAGATTTGGTATCAATTTTACCAGAATCTGACATTGTATTCCATTATTTACGTGTTCCGTCACGTATTCAATCTGTGCTCTGCCATTAAGATGGCTCCTCCTGTTATCACGTGTTCCACCACGTATCCAAATCCGATATCTATTACCAGATTCCAACTCTGGTTATTTTCGAATTTATTTTTCAGTTCTACAATTATTATTAGTTTATGTATTTAATTTCTGTTTTCAGTATGTTACCATAGTTTTTTTTTTTTAATATGTATTCTGTATTTTGTTTCAACCCGCTTTCCATATCTACTGAGCAATCTCAAGTTGGCATCTACGATACCACCTTGAATTTGAGGGAGGGTGTTAGTGTGAAATGAAGATGATGAAGATTCAACAATTGTAGGCCAACTACCCTTGCCACCTACCTTCCAGCTAGCTTCCTTGTGCACCACCTACCTTCCTCCATTTATGCTTAAATTAATGTTATTAAAATTCTATAAATAACATTATATTTCTCTTTGTAATTACACCATTCATTAATATAAACCATATATTCATCATGTAATCTAACAGTAAATTTGGTAGGTGGCAATAAAATGTAATATAATATAATTAAATATATTTTTAGAATATATTTAGTAGGCCGTAATGCAATATAATATAATGTAATCAAATGCATTTCTAATATAATGTTTACACTAAAAATACATTTGATTATATTATATTATATTATATTACGGTCTACCAAACGTAACCTTATAATTAATGGACAGTTGTTAAATGAGTACGAATTTTATTGATTTAGGGATTCAATAAGTCAGTAAAATTAAAGGGTGCACAAAACTAATGAGAAAAGTTTAGAAGTGAAATTATATATTTAATTTTTTTTTTTAAAAAAAATCGTGTACTATGATTTTTTTTAAGTTAATATTTTAGCTCTTAATCTCATAATTTTATAAATAATTTTTAATATCACTAAACTAAAGAATAATTGGTGTCTACCATATATAAATATTTAAATTTATGCCGACATAACATAGTACATTCAATTGGAACAAATATATATATTGAAAAATTATAAGATGTAATAAAATCTCATATATTTATATTAGTAATGACATAAATATTTAAATTATATAATTAATTATTGTATGTATAAATAAAATTATATAAGTAATTGTCTTTTATATTTATTTCTTTTTTGTCCATTAGATTTAAATAATTATCCTTTCTATTCTGAGAAATATTTATGGGCTAATATATCATTGAAATATGACTTCGTAAAGAAGATTGTATAGCAAACTCTGTTCAGAATAATTTTATTGTAAAGAGACTGTAGATTTTACCATAAAATAAAATGTATAGACTTCTAATCATGTTGTTATGAAAAAAGGAAACTGAATCATAGAATAATACATTATTCTTGTTATTATTAAAATCTAATTGTGATTTGAATAAGCAAAAACTAAACATAATACTATTTGATAATAGTTTATGGGTGGTTGTTGTTTTGATAAATTAATATAATTTGATGCATAAAGTGTTGTATTTGATAATAGTTTTTCTGTTTGCAAAATTGTTTTTTTCTGTTAGTCAGTTGAAGAAAAAAACTATAAAATTAATATTTTATTTTTAAAAAAACCTTTCAACCCTAAACCTTCATTTTCATGAATTCTTCCCTAATTTGTATCCCTAATCCAAAATTAAATTCAAAGGATTATCAATAATCTTCACAAAAATAAATTGTCTTTAAAAATTGATCAAAGCTATTAGTGTATATATAGCCCTTGGATTCGTCCAAAATTGATCCAAGGATAACCTGAACGTCTGGATAAAAAAAATATATGAAAACGCCACAAATTAAGGTTTTTAATAAACCGTATTAATGACTTTGCAAAAAAAAAAAAACTGTATTAAGAAGCCCCACACACTACAGCCAAAATCTGATTTTTGGCTACTATACGTTCCTTATGGGCTGTCGTTTTGACCTTTCCTTTATATTGACGTGAGGTCGTTTAATATTACAAGTGCGTTATTCAAAACCAAAACGACATATCATCCCTTAATAAAGTTGAACCTGATGAGTAATTCTACCTCAGAATTGGAAACAGAGCAAAAGAAGTGCAATTTTGTGTTTGATTGATTAGAAAATGCTAGAAAAAAGAAAAATAAAAATTGAAAATTTGTTCGTATTAAGTAGTTTTTGGAAGTTGAATTTTGAGAATATTGTGTTTTGTGAACTCTTAGCTTGTAGATTTATTTTACAACGACATACTCTGACATCAATTTTAATTTACAATATGGATATAGAAACAGATACAGAATTAAAAACCACCATCTATTGCTTTATCTGTTCTATAAAACTTATGAAATTCTTGAAAGATGATCCACCTTCACTAATACTTTTTCTAGCCATTTCCTTCAGCTTCAGTGAATTAGCTTTTATATCTTTATCAGAGAGCAGTTTCTCTATCTTTGTTTTGATTTGATGCCTAGTTACAATCCCATTTTCATCTGGGATTAATCCTACACCAACCTTCCAAGTTTCACATATATAACTTTTGTTATTGAATTGATCTACTTTGCAAGGCCAACATAGAAAAGGCACCCCCATAATCAGACCCTCCATAGTTGAATTCCACCCACAATGAGAAAAGAAACTTGCAATTGAAGGGTGAGCCAACACCTTCTCTTGCGGAGCCCATTGGACTATCTTCCCATAATTTTCTACTCTTTCTAGGAATCCATCAGGAAGTTCTGCAACCAATCCTTTAGTAAAATTTGATCTAACAACCCATAAAAATGGCCTGCCTACCATCTCAAGGCCAAATGCCAATTCATTAAATTGTGTCTGGTTGCAGACTGCTGAACTGCCAAATGCAGCATAGATGACTGAGCCTTCAGGTTGTTGATCAAGCCAGCTCAAGCAAGTTGAGTCCTCCTCATGCCAAAAATTTCCAGGAAATGGTCCCAAATGATCGGTTGCCAACAAAGGGCCGATGGGTAAGGCTTGAGAGATAAAATCACAGGCTGATGGCTCAATTTCATAAAATGAATTGGCAAGAAGCCAATTGGAATTTTTGACGGTTTCTACAGCTTTAATAATAAAATGTGCAAACACTAATTTCTGCATCTCTAGTTCACCAGGGTAACACCATCCGAGATCATATGCATTCCAGGCAGGAATTGCCTTTGACAGACAATTACTTTCATCATTTATTAAAATCCCTGCCATCAAGATCAATTATATATTAGTAATATATGGCAACAAAGCAGGAGCAAGGAAACCAAATCCTGGTGCAAATTCATGAAGAAATTGAAGTGTGAAAAACAGAATCATGTTCTTACCATCAGCATCTATAATTCCAGCTTCAATAAGCTTTGAAACTTCTAGCTGTAAGGCCAAGTTTCCTAAAGCATAAGGTGTAACCGCAGCTCGCTTAATGCCCATTTTCTTAGCTACTTCCAGTGCCCATCCAGCTGATACATCTGCAATGACACAGGATACTTTCTTATCGTCATTGTTCAATCGGTTAATGTCTTCAATCAAGTTCTGCAGATTGCCTGGCATAAAACTTGATATACTCTCTATTACCTTGTGTCGATCTTTTCGATCATGGTTAGACTCCAATCCATCAGAAATTGAAACTAGGCTTATTGGGATTTTTTCCTTGAATTTCTCAGGAATTGCTGCCATGATTTTCAGATGTATGAACTGTGAGTTAACAAATGTGACCTTGATCCCATTTTCGGCTAGTTTATATGCCAGCTTCATGAGAGGTACGACATGGCCTTGTGCTGGGTATGGAATAACCATCACATGAGGTTTCCTGCCCATTGGAAAGACCCAACTATGATACTGGCTTGTATTCCTTGATCCTAAATATTTAAGATCTATGCTGATTAGGATATTTTGTTCTTAAGTGCCTAAGGCCATCTCCAACCACAAATTCTATATTTGGTATAACTTTCACATCAAAATGGTGTAATTTCAACACCAACCACTATTACATTTCCAATTCATCACACCAAATATTACATAAAAAAAAATATTCCTTAAAATATTCTTTTTTTAACTCTTATGATGTATTTTTAAGTTGAGTATTATGAAATTTTAATGTTTGAATGTGTTTTTTTAAAAAATTATTTAATCAATTTTTATCTCATATTTAACATTTTATTGTTAAAATACTTAAAAATTTAACTTAAATTTAAAACAAATTATAGATAAATTTTAATTTAAATTATAACATATTTTAAATTTAAATTAAAAAAAATTTAATATATATATTACTGTTAGTTTATTTTAAACATATTCTCATCTCAAATTATATTTTTAATATATATATAACTATTATTATTAATTTAAAAAAATAAAACAAAAAAAATTGTCATTCATTGCACCAAATTTAGTGTAAAGAATAAAATTCGGTTGAGGGGCAATTTACACCAAAATGGTGTTTTAGAATCCGATTGAAGGGTAATATATCTATATTACCTTGTGGAATCTTATAGCCAGCCTCTTTCTTATTGTTCCACACTCTTGTTTCTTTTTTCAATTTTTCCTCTGTATTATCACTTTTGTCTTTTAGGAAAAAACCAATATATATATATATATATATATATATATATATATATATTCACCCAACAACTTATATTTTAGAAAAAATTTATTATTGGTGTTTGAACTTTTTAAAATTTGTTATTTTAGTATTTGATAATTTTTTTTTATCCGACGAGTTTCTCAACTTTTAAAAATAATATCATATAAATATTTTAATCGTTTTTCGGTCACCAGAGTGATGATTTGCAACTCTCATCTTTTTTAATTTGCAATTCTCCAACTCTATTTAAAATATTGTTTTGGTATTCAATAACTCAGAAATTTTTTCTTCTTGTTCTTTCCTTAATCTTAGATATTTTAGAATTGCAAATCAGAATTTCAGTGACAAAAAAATAGCTAAAAATACTTATATGAGATTATTTTTAAAAGTTAGAAAACTCATTAGACTCTAAAAATACTTATATGAGATTATTTTTAAAAGTTAGAAAACTCGTTAGACCAAAAAATTATCCAAACAACAATTTAACAGATGTTAAAAAATTTATATACCAGTCATTGTAATTTTTCCTATATTTTATAATTTGATGACACTCAATAGGAACATTGGTTCCTTCAATTTTCTTTGTAGTTTTTTTTTTTCCTTTATCTCTAAGTCAAGTATTTTTTTATTAGGAATTTTATATATATTTCCTATTATAGATTTTTCATAGAGAAAAAATACAATTATTTAGAAAGTTATTTAAATTTGGAAATGCATTCCAAAAATTTTAAATACATTTCATTTGACCTTTCGGGTGCAATAAAATTACTATAGAGCCCATATGATATTTTCCTTTATTAAAAATTATAAGCATTAAATATTAAAAAATACTCTCTCTCTATCATTAAACTATAAATATTAAATGTTAAAAAATACTCTCTCTCTCTTTTTATATATATATACACACACACACACACACAATACTAAGGCTCCGTTGGAAAATAACTTATTTTTGGAAAATATTTTCTAAGAAAAATATTTTTTAAAAAAATATTTTCTCAAAAATTAATTTTCTAGTGTTTGGTTATAATATTAAAAATTATTTAAAAAATATTAAAAATTTCAATTTATAAAATTATAAACGTATTTAAACTTATAATAATTTTATAATTTTAAAATTTTATTGATCGCCATGGCCGGCGGCGGCTAGCGGTGGTTTGCGGCAGCTGACGTTGGTCATCAATAGTCGCCGGTAGTGATTATCGGTGATCAGCGGATTAATAAATTTATATTTACATATATTTCTTTCATTATAATGAGTTTGTCAAAATCCGAAAAATAACTTCCCGTTTTGAAAAGATGAAATCATTTTCCTTAAAATAAAACTTAATTTTCTATTGACCAGGAAAATATTTTATGTTAATTAATTTTTCAAAACGTCAGGAAATACAAAATATGTTTTTCAGGAAAATATTTTTCGCAAAACAAACGGAGCCTGAATTAAAAGAAATCTATACTTTTTACAGTAGAAATTAAAAAATATACTCCCTCCGTTTCATAATAACTGTCGTTTTAGAGGAATGCACTTAGATTAAGAAAGTAATAAATTAATAATAATTTCAAACCAAATAGACTAATATACCCTTAATTTATCTTTCATCAAAACTCTACTAATAATACTAAGTCAATTAATGTTAAGGGTAAATTTGGAAAAAAAATCAATTAATGCTATATTGGGTTTGTAAAACGACAATTATATTGAAACAAAATCACTTTTCTAAAAAGACAGTTATTGTGAAACAGAGGGAGTATATGATATCATTTTTAAATAAATATAATATTCCGAATTAAAAAAAAAGTAATACGAATTAAATAAAATAAGAAAGTCTTATATCATTTTTAAATAAACAAAATATTTCAAATTAAAAAAAAAATTACCAATAAAATAAAATAAAAAAAGGCAAAAAAAAATTCAATACATAAATAAGGAGAGAGAGAGCGCTCTTTTTTTTTTTTTTTAATTTGTGTTATAATTTTTTTTAATTTGGTGTTATATATATATATATATATATATATATATATATATATATATATATAGAGAGAGAGAGAGAGAGAGAGAGAGAGAGAGAGAGAGAGAGAGAGAGAGAGAGAGAGTTACATAATTTTTTTTTAAAATTTGAGAGTTTTTTTTTTATTTTGTGTTATTTTAATTAATTTGGTGTTTATATATATAATGTTACATTTTTTTTTTTTTTGTAATTTGGTTATATATATAGAGAGAAAATATTTTCGACATTTAATGTTCATGATTTTTCAAAATTTAATGTTTATAATTTTTAAGGAATGAAAAGATCATATAGGCTCTATAGTAATTTTATTACACTCAAAAATGTCAAATGGAGTATATTTAAAATTTTTGGAGTGAAGTTTCAAAAAAAAAAAAAATGGAGTGTATTTGACTACTCCCTTTCCTATTCTATATAATTTTGGTATTTTGGCCTTGTTGGATTGATTAATATGTTGCATTAAAATAAGCTTCTATTCATCAATGGAGATTGACATAGCAGAAGCCTTCTAATGGTCTATTGATTTATAAATGAATATTATACAATTATGCATCAAAATTTCATTGATTCTAAATATGAATATCGAAAGTTTAGAAGAAAAAATCTTTTAGAGAGAGAAATATTATTAATTTATAATATGCCTTCAAATTTTAAGGCATACAATATTTATAAAAAAAAAATCCCAAAAAACCTTAGAAATCCAACTATTGACTTTTCCCAAAAAAAAAAAAAAAAAAAAAATCAAACAAATTATATAATCATGAAAACATAATCATAACGGAAAGTGGGCTGAGGTTTCGGCCTTTCACATCGGTAGTGTAAAGTGTATGTGTGTAGGATATAAGGGTTAGCGTACCTTTTTAAAATTGACATAGTTTTGAGGTGTGTACGTGTTCTTTTCCTGTCCCTGTGTGTATGTATTTGTGTGTATATATATTTCAAAAAAAAATTAGAAAAACGCCCCAAAAGCGTCTTAAACAGAGTTTCCAGCTAAAAGTAATTCAAAAAACAAATATTGCCAAAAATGAAAAGAAACGAATAAAAATGCCAAAAAAAAAAGAGGCCTAAACTAAAGAAATTAGCCAAAGTTGGCAATGAGTCTGAATTGTTGGCCTGTTTCCCATCAGATCAGACTAGGTCTAAGTTAAGCCTAGATTCCAACATTGACAGTAGCCCACTTCTTTGACCATGACACCCAACGCTTGCAGGTCCGCATCAGAGATGAAGATAGAATACTCTGAAAATACTAATGTTGTAAGAATCGGATCGGACCGGCTGGTCCGACCGAGAAAATCGAGAACCGGAGGTCAGGTCGGTTCGGTTCTGGTCTCAGACCCTGCCAAGGCTAAAACTGGAAAAAACCCGCCGGCCCGGCCGGTGACCCGGTCGGACCGGCTGGTTTTTTGCTTTTTGGCTACTTTCTTAACTTTGAAAGGATGAACTTTTGAATATATACATCATTCTAACTTTATATTTTTCTAATGTGGGATAACTCACTCATCCCTCACTTTTCTTAGTATAGAGTTTACTTTAAGTTTCAAATTATCATTCTACCATTTACCATTTTGAGTATATGAATATTTAAATTCATATTTCTTATGTAGAAGAACACAAATCCAAGTAGACTTTCTACTACCGAGTAGTGGAACTTACCCGAATTTGGAT
>CATKHJ010132687.1:0-23111 GCA_949750685.1 Vernicia montana | reverse complement strand
GGTGCTCTCCTCAAAGTACCAGTTATTGGGGGGAGCTTGAGATGGGTGGATGAGCTTGGTAGAATCAGGTTCTTGGTGGTTGGTGATCATATGGATGGATTCGAAGAGAGATGGCTCCATGCTTGTTTCCCAATCCTCCTCCAAGAAATAGACTGGCTTGCAATCCTCTAAGCTGAGCCTGACATCAAAGAAAATTTTGAAACTAGGGATTAGTTTTTCAGAAATAAGACAATACCAAGGCTCTGGAAAAGCACAATAGGGGAAATCTTCACCCTCTTTCACAAAGTACCCATTCAGGGTTTTAAAGTATGGGCGCATGGGCCATTCATAAGTCTCACCTCGCCTCTTAGCGTTAGCCCTCAGCTTGGCTCTCTCCTCCAATTCTATCATATCCTCTGATGTAGGCTTGTAGCCTAAGCCGAATGGGGCAGTGGCAGTAGGGTACTCTGAAAACTGAGCAATCCCTTACTGGTTCTTTCCTAGACCTAGACCTGGAAAATAGTCCATTTTTCTCATCATATTAGCCATGGCTATATTGCTATACGGGTCAAAGTCAAAAGAAACGAATTCTTTACCTTCCCCTTGGATGAATTGGATAGCATCAAAGTAGAAGCCCGATAAAGGGACACTTGAGGGTTCAGGGTTGATTTCCAAAATTGGAACAGAGCTTGGATGGTCATTCTTCCCATGTGCATCAGCATTGACCGTAATGATATTTGCACCATGGGGAAATTTCAGTTTCTGGTGAAGAGAGGAAGGGACTGCTTTGACTTGATGGATCCACGGCCTTCCCATAAGTAAATTGAAATAGGCCGGGACATCGATCACTTGAAAGGGGATTGGCATAGTGACGGGTCCAATGGTCACATTTTGAGTAACAACACCTAAAACCTCCCTCTTGGTGTTTTCATAAGCTCGCACGACCTGATCAGGCGGAGTAAAATCCATTGCCTCTAATCCTAGGTAGCTGGCCACTTTCAGTGGGCATACGTTCAGAGCAGACCTGTTATCCACTAATACCATGGGCACAGTTTTGCCTCGGCTCATCACAGTGATATACAGAGCTTGATTGTGGTTTCCTCCACCTTGAGGGATGTCCTGATCACTGAAAGATATAGACATTGTTCTAGTGGAGCTGGTTAAAGAAGCCACAAGCATTTTTGGTGTGATGTCAATTGAAGCCTGTCACTAGCTCAAAGCCTTGCAAAGAGTTTGGCGATATGGGTACGAGGACTAGATGAGGGTCCAGATAGAGATATTTGCTTGGTTTTTCTTTAACTGTTTCAGGACAAAATCCTCTTCAGGCTCTTGGTGAGGTTTCAGCTTTTCTATTGGAGGAGGAACGACATGGTTGATTGGGGTAGTTTCTTTTGAGGCAGTGGGGTGAGCTGGTGGTGGAAGGATTCTCCCACTCCGGGTTATTGTGTCGATTTCAACAACAAAGTCATTCAAATCGAGGACACAATAGTAGTTTGGAATGAGATAAATCATAGAGGTAGGGTCAGATTCATATTCATCAGAGGTGATGAAATTGACATTTCCTTGGTGTCTGGGAAAAGGATTAGTGGTGATGTTAGGCTTGGGTTTGGGAGCGATAATGTCTCCACTGTCAACCAGGATGACCGCACAGGCCACTCCAGGAACCGCACATAGGCTGTGCGGTTCCGCAAAGCCCTTGTGCGGTTCAAAATCCTCCATGTGCGGTTCCCATCCTTCTGTGCGGTCTCTACTCCTCCTATGAGGTCCAAAAAAGGTCATGTGCGGTCCTAGAAGAGGTGTGTGCGGTTCTTGCATTTCAGATCAGTTTTCCCACATTGGAAAATGTGCAAACTGTTCCCAGCCTCTCTACCTATATAAACCCCCCTTTCCCAACTCAAAAACACACACCTCTTGCTAAATCAAGCTTAATTGATCAAACGCAATTCATTTTCAAGGCTCGGTTCGAAAAGAACTGCCTTTCTAGTTTAAAGTTTCTCTTTTTTTGGGTGGTCAAATGCCATCCTAGTAGCCATTTGAAGGCTGTGGTTCTACCAAATCGAGTCAAGGTGGAATTGCGATCCGGTCTTCCGCTCTGTCCATACGTTCCCAAGCCTCGTCTTTAAAAGGTATTTATTTTCTGTTCTTTTCTTCTATTTATTTATTTTGAATTTTGTGTTGCTTTCTTTGTTATTTTGTTTGCTTTTGTTTTCTTTTTAGCTTAGTTTCTTTTATATTGCCTTTGTTGTTTTATTCTCCCATTTGCTTTGCATGTTTCCTTTTTTTATTCCCCTTCTTTTAGTTCTTTTATTCTATCATAGTTTATTGCTTTTCATCATTTTCTTTATATGATCCCCTTCTCTTTAATCCTTTTCTTCTTATCACTTTCGGAAGGCATATTAATTAGAAACTGAATTAATTAACTTGTTCTGATGCTTTTTGTTTGTTAATTAAACCTGACCTAATTAACAACTTGGTAATCAATTCTGTTTGATTAAAATCAACCAACTCACCTTTTAATCAATGAACTGAAACATGATAAAAAGTTCAGACTAAACAAACTCCCTTCGCAAGAAGGGTGAACTACGTGGATTTTGATTCCCATTTGAAGGGATACGTAGGCATGTTTGTATGAAAGCATCAAATCCAATTAAAACGAACTTTCTTCCTCCTTCACCTTCTTTGTATAGTTTTGTGCATTCTTTCATTTCTTTGTTTATTTACTTTTGTTATTGGATTTATTTTGGGAAATGTATGACTTTCCTCGAATCCTATAAGGTCTAGAGAAAGTATCCCCTAATTTGATTTATATTGTACATTTAATATTTCTATTACTTTATGTATTTAATTCCTTTATTGCTTTATTTTATTTTGATTCATACATTATTGTCCATTCATTTATAATTTTTCATGAAATCATTTTAAGTCATTGTGTATTAAACTTGCCAAACTTATTTTATTAAAATGAACCGAAAATCTAGTCCCCGAATCCTCTTTGGTAATCGAGGCTAGTGCACTTTTTTCCATTGGATAAATAATTGGAGTCAAATGAGTTTTTCTTTAACTTTTTCCAAAATAAAATAAAATTAAGGTGGCAACTCCTAAAGTTGTTATCTCTTTCTCAAGAGACACACATAATGAAAGTTCTTGAAGGATTCAATATGCAATATTGCAAACCCATAGATACTCATATTGCCAAAGGAGAAGGCTTGAGTTAGAGATTATGTCCCAAGACTCCAAAAGAACAAGAATGTATGAAAAATGTTCCCTATGTAAGCGTGGTTGGAAGTTTAATGTATGCAATGATGTGTATGAGACCTGATATTAGCTTTTGTTGTTGGGATGGTAAGCAAATATCAATCCAACCCTAGCCTAACACATTGGAAATCAGTTAAAAGGATATTGAGGTATCTAAAGGGTATTGTGGATTACTCATTATATTATCAAGATGGAGATCTGCAATTGAGAGGCTATATAGATGTTGATTGGGCTGGAGATGTGGATGAGAGAGAGTCCACTTGTGAATTTGTTTTCTTGCTTAACAATGGTGCCATATCATGGAGTAGCAAGAAACAATCTTGTATAGTGTTATCCATTATGGAAGCTGAAGTTGTAGCATTTTCAGCTGCAGTATAAGAGGTGGCCTGGCTAAAGAGATTTTTGGAACACTTGGGTATGAGTGCTGCCAGTGAATTAATGTTAATCAACTGTGACAGTCAAGCAGCAATAGCTTTCACCAAAGACCCAAAATTCCATTGCAAGACAAAGCACATAGACACAAAATATAATTTTATGAGAGGCATGGTTACACGCAAAGAGGTGAACATGGAATACATATCTATGCATGAAATGGTTGCAGATCCTTTGACCAATCCTGTTTCTAAAGATGTATTTATTGGACATATAAAGTCTCAGGGATTGCATAGATGTTGATGTATTTTTGTTATGTTTTTAATTTCCCAACAATGTTCACATGTTATTATTACTGTTATTAGATTGTGAAAAGCATATCGAACATAAATGATATTGACCTTCTCACATGGGTAATCGCCTTTAATTGTTTATGTGATGAATAAAGATAATATTGTTTTTAAGCAAATTATCTAGGTGATAATAGAGAGAGCTCGTGCTTAAAACAAGATAGTCGTCTCATTTTAGGAAATGATATTTGTATTTCATGATGGTGATATTGAAGTGGCAAATTATGTGTAATTATGCCTACATCTGTCTAAGTAGCCAGATGCGAGTTCTGAAGTGAACTCAAGTTAGACATTGAATGTGTCTAAACTATCATCTGCATAGTATTTTTGAATCAAAATATGTTTTTGATAGACATGCGCTCCATGGGAAAGGAAAGAACACTATAACATGTGTTTCATACCACATGTGTAATACCTTGAATTTTAATTTGGTATTATTAAATTTTTGGGTATTTTATTTATTAAATGAAATAAATATTTTGATTGATAAAAATTTTAAGAAAAATTTTCAAAGTATTTTTATTTTTGTAAAAATGATATTATAATTGTTTTAAATAATTGTTAATTATTTATTATTAGTGTTAATAATATTTATTGATATTATTTAAGTATAATTGAAAATATTTAGTATTTTATTGTGTTAATAAAAATTATTATTATTATTATTTATTATTATTAAAAATTATTTATAAAAAAAAAAAACGAATCTGCATTATTAAAGCAGATGATTGGTCCTAAAGTGTCACATCCCACTTTTAAGATATGACGGTCCTAGGGTATGGGTAACTGCTAAGGCACTAAACACTCGTAGAACTCACTCACTACTACTATTCCAATGAAAATTCGGCAGAGTGCCGACTACAAATAGCTCTTTCCTAAGATACGCAATATGCGTTAAATTAACACTTCAATTCAATCACCTTATACCCTCAACCTCAACTTAATATTATCATATACTTCTTAATACATAGCTCATCATACACATTCATCATTCAATTTATTCAACATTAATTTCAAACATTTCAAATATAGGCTTAGTATTTATCACGATTATGAACTACGAACATATGATACATACTATAATTCAAAATTTTAAAACGTTCTGTACCCAACCAATCATGGAGCTCTAAGATCAATTCTAAATTTGACCAAAAGGATAAATTATAATTCTTCAATAGTTACGCTCTTCTCAAGTGAGGAAGATAACTTGAGAATTACCTTAATTATATCTTCTAAGTACCTGAAAAACATTATAAACCACGGAGTGAGAAAAATCTCAAGGAGTGAGAAATATACTACCATACATATGGTCTACGTAATCAAGATTGGCTTTCAATAAAGATTATAGTTTACAAGTGGGTCAAATGAACATGCAAAGATCATATACATTGTAATGGCTACAATAACATGTGGGTATATCAAATGATTTAGTAGAAATCTGTCGCATGTCATATATCACGTAGATGAGAGTGAATGATGTCTCATTAATATACAAGTAATGGTGTATCTTCCAACATATACAATTGCGCAAGACTGATTAGGTCTTACGGCTAGGACACCAATACTTTTCCTAACTAGAGTCCGAATAATATACCCTATCCGATGGGTAATGTATGCATACACTCTGATGTTCTCCACATCAGTCAGAGAATTTCTGCTTTAGGCTCATGGCATTATACAATTGACAAATTCACATGGCATAAATCGAACTTCAATGTTTCATATATCAAGTGAGCTTCAACACTTCATAAGTAATGGTGTCAAGGATCAAATAATTTAGGTACATTCAAATCTCATGTCTTAGGGTTTCACTGAACAAAGATTACAAATGCAATTAATATGCATAGTAGGATATCTGACACTCACTTTAATTCTAGTATGATTCCAATACTTTATTTTAAGCAAAATGGGCGATCACAACTTTGTTATTCTTCCTCTCCTTTTGACTCGTTTCTAGGAGCTACAATAATCAAGAATATATATAAATTATTTCATTAGATATTTGAACTTAATTATTAATCACTTATATTTTAATTATTAAATTATCTATGTTCCTAATTTCCTTTGAACTCTAATCCTTAAAAATATTAAAAATACATATATAATTCTAGGATTAACCACTTATTTCACTATTGACCTTTCCACACTCATTCGGTCATAATTTGAGCTAGACACATTAAATTGACCTAATTATTCCTCTCACTAAAACAAGACATCAAAACGTATAACATATCCAAAAATTAGCTCAAATATTACACTATTCAATTTATTATGAATTTTTAAACTCTGACCTATTTCTACGCAGGGACAGATTGACCTTCTCTTACTATTTTAAATATATATCATTATGTGGATGTCATATTGAAAATTCCTTTTATAGGTGCTTTATAAACATATATATTAACATTTATTATATTTTATTCTCAACCCAGTTCTACCTCTAAGGTCCCCAATTTAGTTAATTAATTTTGGACTACTAAATGCTAAGATAATCTGAGCAATATGTCTTTATCTATATATTTACCATACCAAATCATATTAGTTTGACTTAAAATTTTTATAAAAACTAGGTAACATGTATTTTGATCTGAATACCAAATTTTTTAAAAAACAAAAACCATTTTCCCCTTCAATAAAATTAATTACAGTAACCTATTGAATCCTGCCCGAATATGCACTGTTTCTTGGCAGTCTGTATTTTTCATTCCGTTTACTATAACAAATGAATCCCAAACTACTTGAAATTTTTACAGTATATAGAAGACACATAAATATACAACTTTCATGTTTTGAGTTTTTCCTAATTCCCTCTTTAAAAATACGAAATAATTTGTGAAAGTTCTGCTTAACTAAATCCTAACTCAGTTAAACAAGCCCTTCCTAAACCTAATCAACTTTCCACCAATTTCAAGCTTCCTAATTTTAATTTAACTCTAAACACCCTTTAATTCAATCAATTTCATGTGTAATTTAACTTCCTCTTTCCTCCTCACATAGCCAAAATTATACTAAGAAAAAGAAAATAGATGTAAATTAAAAACCATAAAAATCTACTTAAAAAAACACATAATATAAACTCACCTTTTAAATTTGATTCAATTCTTCCTACTCCTCCTTCTTTATAGCCAGCCAACTCTTTAGATTATAGCTCTTCCTTTTTTCTTTTTTGTAGTGAAAGAAGAAGAAAAGAAAATGTTTTGAAGATGGTAGAAAATTTTTGCATTTTTATAGTCAAAATAGTTTGGCACTTGTTAACTTTTTATTGGCTAGTTTGTTTGATTTTTTCTTTTCTTTTCTTCTTGGTGGCTGACCTTCATTATCATCTTCTTTTTTTTTTTGTTATTATTATTATTATCTTTAATTATTATTAATTATTTTCTTACTAATTTATATTCTTCTTTTCTTTAATTTCTACTCCATTTTTCATTTGATTTCCATTAACTTGATAACTTTCTATGTTAATTTAAAATTCTATTTCACTAATACTCAATCTATTATCGATTAATTAATTTATACAAATTATCTTTTTTTTTTTTAATTATATCATTCATTCATATTTAATCATCCTAAAATCATAACAAATCAAAATTTAATTCTATTTTTTTTAATCAACTTCAAACATTCACTTGAACCTCGTATCATATCTCATTTCCTTACTCATATTTACAAATTTCTCATTCTACGAATTCTAGCTACGCCTTCATATAACAAGAAACTCAATATTAATACTAATTATGTTTCTTAAATACATAACAAAGCTCTTAACATTCATATCTATTACATCTAGACATAATATGTTTATTGTTAGGAAGTTAGGGTATTACATAAAGGACCAATCATTCTGCTGTGTGTGTGTGTGTGTATGTGTGTGTGTGTGTGTGTGTGAGAGAGAGAGAGAGAGAGAGAGAGAGAGAGAAGAAGAAGAAGAAGAAGAAGAAGAAGAAGAAGAAGAAGAAGAAGAAGAAGAAGAAGAATACAGAAGCTTCCTCAGCTCGTTTCGTCCCCTTTCAATCGTCAGAACGCCGCACGGGCCATACCATTGGAAAGAGGAGAGGAAGAGCTTTCCAAAGCCATCAATCTCGACGCCATCCGCCACTTGAAGCCACCGCATTGGTCGCCGGCCAGAATCTTCTGAGCCCTTTTTTGTCGACTTTCCGACCTCCATTCCCAACGATTTTGGTACGGTTGGATTTCTTATCTTCTCAGCTTTGATTTGGTATATCATTTTTTAATTTTGAATTAACTTTTATTTTTTGACCGGAATCCGGCGATATCGGGACTGCTGGAGAAGCTTTTTTCAACGAATTTTCGATGAACAGTAGAAAGGATTGCTATATTTAGATCCATCGTTCCGAGAAGAATTCGTTGATATCTATTTCGTTAAAATCCGTTACTGATTTAACTTTTTCGACGATATTCCGGCAAACCTCGGTGTGAATCGATCGATCTTCCGAATATGTTTCAAATAATTATTCTGATTTTTAACGTAATAATTTCATATGATTGAGTAATAGATCAGATCCGTAATAATTTTTAATGCTAGATTTATTAATTAATTAGTATAGATTTATAGAAATCCTAAGTTCAGATCCGATAATAATTAAATTAAGGATTTTATTGTAGGTCAGAGGATAAGATATTGTGAATTTTGTTAAGGTGATTGGATTTAATTGGAGAAATTTGCATAAAGATGTGAGTTATGGAATATATCGGTACATGGTAACTTACCATAAATTGTTATTTGCAATCCTACTAAATTATTTATTCTAAATAATTATATTGCTTATTGATATTTATTGATAATATTATTATTTTTTTTAATTGACCATTGAGTTCTTTTTGTTATATTGACCATATTGATTATTTGTTAATAATCTTTTGTTGATATGAAATTATTGAATATATACCCATTGATTATTGAAAGACCACTTGGGTCTATATTTTTGTTATTGTTCCTACCGAACTTTTGACCAAACCATAAACCATATTTGTGACAGAATGCCTATACTAATGGGGGATAAGCTATTAGACTGTGTGCACCGGTAACTCAGCTGATAGAGTCAAATTTGTCAGTGTCCTACCTAGAGAGAACTATGTACTCTAGGCGTATGCTTCGCCAAGCATGCGTTATTAGTTTAAAAGGGAGAAGTTACTGCCCTTATTAGTTATGATTAATTATTTATTTATTTAGTTCTATCTATATGGTGTCTTTTCTTGCAGGCACACACACACACACACACACACACACACACACACACACACATATATATATATATATATGTTAATGATCTGACCCATATTTTGATATATGATATTTCTTCATACAGCCCCCAAGTATCGGTATATTACATAATTCCCTGAGTTGAAAGCTCACCCCTTTTCACCAATTTTTTTTCAGGTGCTAGAGTAGAAGAGGCTAGAAACAAAGAAGACTGAGCTTCTTGATTTCCTTTCCTCTACAAGAAGCTATATTTAATGTAATTATTTAAATTGCTTATGGTGTGTTGTTATATTATTTTTCTAGACACTCCGTAGTATTTGAATGGATTTAAACAGTAGATACTTTCTATTTAATTGAGATATAATGGATTGGTATTATAAATGGTATAATTGGGATAATATGTGATAAAATATATGATTTGTATTGAATATGATTTTTTTGATTCGAGGAAATTATTGGGTTCTACGGATTTTTGGTAGCCTTTTGCTTACCCATGCTTTAGGACCGTTGCGGCTCCGGAATCGGGTCGTGACAGCGGTGGTATCAAAGCATTTTGAAACTATAAAAAATATTGTAAGTTTTATAACCTAAGTATATGTATGATTAGGAAAAATTACGGAGTATAGGATTCCGTCACGTCATTGTTTTGTTTCCTGTTGATATAGATCTGCATATAATGTTATGTTATAAATTTGAGTTTACCTTATTCTTTCATCAGCTTATGGATATACCTCCGCGACGTAGACGAGATCGAGGCCGAGGTCTTCCTAGAAGAGTTATTATTCCTGAAGAAGGTTCTGTAAGTCGAGCGGGGGATAATGAAGTTCCTTCCCCTGCACCTCTAGTTGATGTGGCCGCAATGGCACAGAGACTAGACCAACTCCAAAGGAATTATGAAATGCTAGTTGAGTTGGTTACTCAGCAGAGACAGCAGCCTGTTGCTCCTGCTCTTGTTGCTCCTGTTGCCCCTGTTGCTTCAGTTATTCCTCCAGTGGTGCCTCCCCAGCCACAAATTGTACCACAAGCAGAGGAAATCAGCTATGAAAAGTTTTTAAAATTAAAGGCTTCAGAATATAAGGGTGATGTGGACTCTACATATTTCTTGGAAGAAAAGGCACAAATTTTGAGAATTTCAGACAGAAGAGCAGTGAAATTTTTCGGGTACTTAATGAAAGAAGATGCCAAAGAATGGTATAAAAGAAGCATTGCTGGTATATTTAGAAATGGTGAGGAAATTACTTGGGAGTATTTTAAGGAAAAAGTAGTGGATAAGTTCTTACCAGAGAGCATAAGAGAAGCCAGAACATTGGAGTTTGAAAGACTAACACAGACTCTAGACATGACTGTTTCAAAATATGCGAAGAAATTTAGCAGATTGAGTAAATATGCTCCGGCTCTTGTACCTAATGAAGCTGCCAGAATTCAGCGCTTTCGGAGGGGATTGATTGCACCATTATTTAAAGTTCTTGCTGCTCATGAATTTGACTCTTACTCCAAAGTTGTCGATAAAGCAAGAATGATTGAGAATAGAGAAATGGAGGTGAAAGCAGAACGAGAACAAAAGAAGAAAGCAAGGGTTGGTAGTTCCTCTAAACAAGGCAGAGATGATAGTGGAATAAAAAGCATGGATATGTCTTTCTAGCCGTTGAGTAATTTTAGAAGCCAACAGTGGAGACCTTCAGCTAGATAGATTCCTGCTAGATCAGCTCCTCAGATGAGCTATAGTGTAACTAATTCCACTCCATCTAGAGTTTCCTTTCCTCTATGCCCTACATGTGGAAAGATCCATAGGGGACAGTACTATAGAGAAAACGGTGCTTGTTTTGGTTGCGGACAGCCAGGGCACTTTCTGAAAGATTGTTCTCAAGGATTCACAGTTAGACCCCAGGCTTCTCAGTCCACAGTTCAGATGGAGAGGGTCGGTAATAGTGGAATTCCAATGGGAGGAGGAAATAGTGGCAGAGGTATTGAGATTGGTAGAGGTACAGGGCAAGCTTTTAGTCAAACTTTTGGGCAGGCTCCTATAGGTAGAGGTAAAGGAAAGGTATATACTTTGACATAACCTAAGGCACAGGCCTCTAACACAGTGGTTACAGGTATTCTTCCTATCCAATCTATGGATACAAGAGTACTATTTAATTTTGGGGCTACTCATTCTTGTGTCTTCATATTTTACTAAGAAATTATCGGTGGCATGCGAATTGTTAAAAAATCCATTGATTGTGTCTACACCTTTAGAAGAAAAGATAGAAGTTCATAATATTTTTCCTTCTTGTATGGTGAAAATTGATACTAGAGAGTTAAAAGTTGATCTGATAGAATTGTCAGTCTTAGAATTTGATGTGATCTTGGGCATGGATTAGTTGTCCAAGAATTTTGCTTCCATCGATTTTCATGATAAGAAGACAGTGTTTAAACCTCTTTTGGGAGAAGAATTTGAGTATCAAGGAGAAAGGAGTAAGGCACCGTATAATCTAATATTTATTATTGGAGTAAGAAGACTGTTGAGGAAAGGATGCCAAGGGTATTTGGCATACATCAGAGATACCGAGCTTGAAGTTAAGAGGATAGAACATATACCAGTTGTTAATGAATTTTTGGATGTATTTCATGAAGAACTACTGAATTTTCCACCTGAAAGGGAGATCGAATTCAATATTGAAGTGTTACTGGGAACTAATCCGATTTTCATACCTCCTTATCGCATGGCACCTGCTGAATTGAAAGATTTGAAAATGAAGTTGCAAAATTTGCTTGATAAGGGATTTATTCTTCCTAGTAGTTCACCTTGGGGTGCACATGTATTATTTGTAGAGAAGAAGGATGGTTCTTTAAGGCTATGCATTGATTATAGACAACTGAACAAGGTCATTATTCGGAATAAGTATCCATTGCCACAAATAAATGACTTATTTGATTAGCTGCAGTTGCAAGGTGAAAGCCATTTCTTAAGATAGATTTGAGATTGGGTTATCACCAATTGAGAATTCGAAAGGAGGATGTGTCCAAAACAACATTTCGAACAAGATATGGACATTATGAATTTTTAGTGTTGCCTTTTGGGTTGACGAATGCATCAACTACTTTTATGGACATGATGAATCGAGTTTTCAAACCTTACTTAGACAAATTTTTCATTGTATTCATTGTTGACATTCTGGTGTATTCAAAGAGTCAAAAAAAACATGAAGAGCATCTCCGAATAGTATTGCAAACTTTGAGAGAGCATCGGTTGTATGCCAAAGTCTCCAAATGTGAATTTTGGCTTGATAGTGTGTGTTTCTTGGGGCATATAGTAAGCAAGGATGGACTTCAAGTGGATCCAAAAAAAGTGGAAGCAATCCTTAATTGGCCTAGACCCACCAATGTAACAGAAGTTAGAAGATTCTTGGGTTTAGCAGGTTATTATCAGAGATTTGTTAAAGATTTCGCCAAAATAGCAACTACTTTGACCAGGCTTACTCAGAAGCAAGTAAAGTATCAATGGTCGGATGCTTGTGAAGAGAGTTTTCAGAAACTCTAGACTTGTCTCACTTCAGCACCTATTTTGGCACTACCATCTAATGAAGGAGTGTATACAGTCTATTGTGATGCATCATGAGTGGGACTTGGTTGTGTTCTGATGCAAAATGGCAAGGTAATAGCTTATGCATCTAGACAGTTAAAGAGACATGAACTAAATTACCCAACTCATGATTTGGAAATGGCTACAATGGTGTTTGCTTTGAAGATCTGGAGACATTATATTTACGGGGAGAAGTGTGAGATTTACACTGACCATAAGAGTTTAAAGTATGTCTTCCAACAGAAAAATCTGAACCTTAGGCAAAGAAGATGGATGAAATTGCATAAGGATTATGACTGTGAAATTATGTATCATCCAGGAAAGGAAAATGTAGTAGCAGATGCTCTAAGCTGAAAGTCATTGGGAAGCTTAGCTCACATCCATGTGCACCGAAGGTCATTGATAAAAGAAATGCAAAGTTTGTATGATATGGGCATTCGATTTAAAGTGTCAGATTCTAGAGTACTTTTGGTTTACTTTCAAGTCAATGCACTCTTGATTAATCAAATTAAAGCTGCTCAGGATATGGATCCTTAGATGGTGAAACTGGAGAATGATGTGGAAGCAGAGAAAGCTTCTGGATTTACTATTGTAGATGGAGTATTGAGATGTGGCTCTAGATTGTGTGTTCCTCCATTTGATAACTTACAGGAACAAATTATGAAAGAGGCCCATTATGCAACTTACAATGTACATCCGGATGCAACTAAAATGTATCATAATGTAAAGAGTTCTTATTGGTGGACCGGAATGAAGAATGACATAGCATAATTTGTGGCAAAATGCTTAACCTGTCAGCAAGTTAAATTTGAGCACCAAAAACCTTCTGGGTTACTTCAATAATTGCCACTACCAGAATGGAAATGGAAAAGAATTACTATGTATTTTGTGGTCGGTTTGCCAAGGACTTTGAGTGGGTATGTGTCACGACCCGACTTTCGAGCCGCAACGATCCTAGGGCATGGGTAGGCTTAAGGCCACCAAAAACCCATAGGAACCTCATCAATCCATCATCTCTAGTGAATCTATAGAAACCTATATAGAAAACAACAATCATTCCAATAATCTATCAACTTAATTTATATGACAATGCTAATGATGTTTACCCATCTCAATCTTACTATAAACTCACTTCTATAGAAAGAAATTGAAGGAAATGGAAGAAACCCTAACTTACCTTCAATTAAAAGCTTGAACAATAGGAAGAGGAAAAAGATCCAACAACCCTAGATCCTCTTAATGATGCAAAAGATATGTTATCCTGGAGTTAGAATAATGGATCTTGACCTTATAGTTGCATTTATGGGGTTTACTAATGTTTGGAGACAGTTGGAACCGAAATAAATGAAAAAGATTGTGTTTTCCCGATTTAGGGCTGTTGCCCCCCTTTTATAAATCCCGATAATTGAACGAGCGTTCACTTTAGTTGAACACGCGTTCATCATGATGAACGAGCGTTCATCATGAATGAATGTGCATTCAGGCCAAAAACACAAAATCTTCACTGTTCATATAGAGGGCTTTTGAATGAGAGTTCACCATGTTGAACGAGCATTCATCCCTAATTTCCTGAAATTCACTATTTACACAGAGAGCTGTTGAACGAGAGTTCAACCATATTTTTCTCAAATTTCTCTTCATTCAACTTACTAGGACACTTCAATTATCCTCCATACTTATCATCTTATCGCAATACTCTATCTATGGACATCATTTCAATATAATTATAGCTTAACTCTTATAAAGCATAACATGGAACTCGGGGTATTACAGTATGACTCCATATGAGTGATTGTTGATCGATTAACTAAGTCAGCTCACTTCTTACAAGTTAAGACTACTTATTCAGCTTCGTAGTATGCTCAACTGTACATTGATGAAATAGTGAGACTTCATAGAGTTCCAGTTTCTATTATTTCAGATAGAGGTATGCAATTTACATCAAGATTTTGGCAAAAGTTGCAAGAGTCTTTAAGCACTCAATTGGATTTCAGTACACCTTTTCACCCTCAAACGGATGGTTAATCTGAAAAGACCATCCAAACTCTAAAAGATATATTAAGAATGTGTATTTTAGATTTTGGAGGAAATTGGGATAAGCATCTACCTTTGATTGAGTTTACCTACAACAACAGTTATCACAGTACAATTAAGATGGCTCCTTATGAAGCATTGTATGGGAGAAAATGCAAATCTCCTATTTGTTGGGATGAAGTAGGTGAGAAGTTCATAGAAGGACTTGAATTGATTCAGTATACTTCAGAGAAGATACCTCTCATAAAGGAAAGATTGAAGACAGCGTTCAATCATCAAAAGAGTTATGTTGATCCTAAGAAAAGAGATCTCCAGTTTGCTATTGGCGATCATGTGTTCTTAAAGATTTCACCGATGAAGGGTGTTATGAGATTTGGTAAGAAAGGTAAATTGTCTCCGAGATTCATTGGTCCTTTTGAGATTCTGGATCGAGTAGGAGAGGTTTCATATCGACTAGCTCTACCGCCTAATTTAGAGAATGTTCATCCAGTGTTTCATGTTTCGATGCTTCGTAAGTATGTTTCAGATCCGTCGCATGTATTGCAAGCTTAACCGTTGGATCTTAAGCAAGACTTGTCATATGAAGAAGTACCAATCGCTATTGTGGATCGATTGGTTAGAAAGCTTCAGAATAAGGAAATCCCTATGGTAAAAGTATTATGGCGAAATCAAACTATGGAAGAGTGTACTTGGGAGAATGAGTAGAATATGCGAGATAAATATCCCTTTATGTTTTCTGACTGTTTAAATTAGTATTGTATTGTATTTTAAAAATATTGAACTATTGAGCTATTTGCATCGAAAGTAATGTTTTATATTGATTGATTGTTTTGTTTAAAATTTGAGCACGAATTTTCCTAAGGAGGGAAGATTGTAATACCTTGAATTTTAATTTGGTATTATTAAATTTTTGGGTATTTTATTTATTAAATGAAATAAATATTTTGATTGATAAAAATTTTAAGAAAAATTTTCAAAGTATTTTTATTTTTGTAAAAATGATATTATGATTGTTTTAAATAATTGTTAATTATTTATTATTAGTGTTAATAATATTTATTGATATTATTTAAGTATAATTGAAAATATTTGGTATTTTATTGTGTTAATAAAAATTATTATTATTATTAAAAATTATTTGAAATAAAAAAAACGAATATGCATTTTTAAAGCAGATGATTGGTCCTAAAGGACCAATCATTCTACTGTGACTAACAGAAGGAGAGAGAGAGAGAAACGAAGAAGACAGAAGACAGAAGCTTCCTTAGCCTGTTTCGTCCCCTTCCGATTGTTAGAACGCCGCACGCGCCGTACCGTTGGAAAGAGGAGAGGAAGAGCACCATCAATCTCGACGCCATCCACCGCCTAAAGCCACCACACGCGCCACCGCACTAGACACCGGCGAGAATCTTTTGAGCCCTTTTTCGTTGACTTTTCGACTTCCGTTTCTGACGATTTTTGTACAATTGGATTCCTTATCTTCTCAGCTTCGATTTGGTATATCATTTGTTAATTTTGAATTAACTTTTATTTTTTGACCGGAATCAGGCGATATCGAGACTGTCAGAGCAGATTTCCGACGAATCTCCGATGAACGGTAGAAACGATCGCTATATTTGGATCTATCATTCCAAGAAGAGTTCATTGATATCTATTTCGTTAAAATCCGTTACCGATTTAACTTTTCTAACAATATTCCGGCGAACCTCCGGTGAGAATCAATCGATCTTTCGAATCTGTTTCAAATAATTATTCTGATTTTTGAACGCAATAATTTCATATGATTGAGTAATAGATCAGATCTGTAGTAATTTTTAATGCTAAATTTATTAATTAATTATTATGAATTTATAGAAATCCTAAGTTCAGATCCGATAATAATTAAACTAAGAATTTTATTGTAGGTCAGAGAACAAGATATTATGAATTTTGTTAAGGTGATTGTATTTAATTGGAGAAATTTGCATAGAGAGGTGAGTTATGGAATATATCGGTACATGGTAACCTACCATAAATTGTTATTTGCAATCCTACTAAATTTTTATTATAAATAATTATATTGCTTATTGATATTTATTGATAATATCATTTTTTTCAATTGACCATTGAGTTCTTCTTGTTATATTGACCATATTGATTATTTGTTAATAATTTTTTGTTGATATGAAATTACTGAATATTATCCATTGATTATTGAAAGACCACTTGGGTTTATATTTTTGTTATTGTTCCTACCGAACTTTTGACTGAACCATAAACCATATTTGTGATAGAACGCCTATACTAATGAGGGATAAGCCATTAGGCCTTATGCACCGATGACTCATCTGATAGAGTCCAATTTGTCAGTGTCCTACCTAGAAAGGACTATGTACTCTATGTGTATGCTCGACCAAGTATGCATTATTAGTTAAAAAGGGAGAAATTACTGCCCTTATTAGTTATGATTAATTAATTATTTATTTGATTCTATCTATAAAGTGCATTTTCTTGCAAGCACATATAGATATATGTTAATGATCTGACCCATATTTTGATATATGATATTTCTTCATACAGTCTCCAGGTATCGGTATATTACATAATTTCCTAAGTTGAAGGCTCATCCCTCTTCACCATTTTTTTTTTAGGTGCTAGAGTAGAAGAAGTTAGAAACAGAGAAGAATGAGCTTCTTGATTTCCTTTCCTCTACAAGAAGCTATCTTTAATGTAATTATTTAAATTGCTTATGGTGTGTTGTTATATTATTTCTCTAGACACTCCATAGTATTTAAATAGATTTAAATAGTAAATACTTTCTATTTAATTAAGATATAATGGATTGGTATTATAAATGATATAATTGGGATAATATGCGATAAAATATATGATTTGTATTGAATATGATTTTATTGATCTGGGGAAATTATTGAGTTTTACGAGTTTTTGGTAGCCTTATGCTTACCTATGTCCTAGGACCGTCGCGACTCTGAAATCGGGTCGTGACAATATGTGTGTGTGAAATTTCAACCAGAGGGAGGACAAAAGTTAATGATCTCAACTTATGAAAATGTGAGACCCTTAGGAATTATGGTTCTCAAATTTACTACCTTTATGACTCTTGGCTAGTTCTTAAAATATAATCCAGTGTTAGCTATCTTATGTTATTACCAGAAGATCATGAGTAATTCAATCTTATGAAGTATTTCTAAAAGAAGCGAGTTGGATTATGATTAAGAGAACTAAGTTGAAAGGAAAATTGTTCAGTGTTCACTTTCAATTTTCGTATTCACAGGTCGACCGATTATGTTTAAGAGTTAAATATAATTGTGAATACAAATTGTTATAAGATCAAAAGAGAGAAGAAGAAAAGTGATAAGTAATCTGGGGTGGTGAATATTTTATCTACTCAAAATGCTTTTGTCGAGATGTTATATATCTTTAACAGGTGTATAACAAAGAGCTCACGAAGTATGCCATTCACACGGTTTATTTGCCGAGTATGAAATGTTTACGGGGTTAGCATAAATGAGATGTATCTTGTTTTGTGGGAGTGAAAGATATTGAAATTAATGGATCGAGTTCAGATATGCCCATGACGGGTGTATAGACCCGAATCTATTAATTATTAATTAATTATATTGATAATTTATTAATATAAATAAATAATATATTTTAGATATTATTTAATAGAATTCTAAATGGATTTAGATAACCACTTAGTAGTGGGTAGTTATCAAATATCCTATTTAAAATTAAATATCTGCAGAGAAATATTGCAGTTAACAAATTAATAACAATAACACAAAAAAGAGAAACAATTCTATTTTTTAAAAATAAAATTTACGTTGGTGAACAAAAAGACATTAAAAGCTCTTAGTCTTTGAATCAAGAAATTTTCCATTCATAATTATTTTTGAACTAATAATACAAATTTAGAAACACGTTTTCACACTTCAAGATATAGGTAATCTACGTAGACTATAAAATCTAACAATATCTAACTTCACATATCAAAGTCTCAAATCATATCTCACTCATCAATAGAACTAGCTAGTTAGTAGAGTCTCAATTATTATTTGCATGATACGTATCCTTCCTTTTGTCTTTATTTGCCTAAATATGCTACATCCATTTTTTAGAGATAAATAATTAAAAACAGTAGGGCTGTTTCTTGATGCACAAGATTTTCCAATTTCCAGTAAAATTTTCACATCTTTTCCTCTCTAGTATGATCTCAAGTCAAAAACCGCGAAAATGATTTCCCACCACATTATAGAATTTTCCAATTATTTTACTAATCAAGACACTACGATCATCCAGTTTAATTTTGACATATATATATATATATATGATTATGACGTTGGGGAAATACAAATCTATTTTCCAATAGGAAACTATTGTTAATCTTTCTGCTTCATCGCCAAGAAATTACTTTCTAGATCAGTTTCTAAATTTCCTTGTCTATATATAACAGAAAAACAGGGACATCTAATATAAGATTAGAGACGTTACATATACTCTTCCTTTTAAAAAAAAAAGAAAAAAAAGAAAAATGGGAGGCAGAGATTTAATTATTGTTTGCATGATAATAATGCTTTTACTTTCATTTTTTGGATCGGAAGCAGTCTTAGCTGATCAAAGAAAATTTCTGAATTCTAGTGAGTTTTTATTTATTAATCTTTTTTTTTTTTTTTCTGCCAACTTTGATTTTATTTCCTTTTCTTTTGTTCCTAGAAAAGGCTAATGGGCTGCCCATTTTTTCACTTCTTAACTAGTTTGTAGTTTGTTTGGATGGAGAAAGTGACTTCTCAATAATAGATGGCCCTTGTCCTCCCAACTCCAAACTGTTTTTTCTTTACATAATATTAATTTAGATCGAAAGAATAAAAATTTATTTCTTTTGCAAATGAATTTCATTAATAAATTAAAGTTCATCTTGTAAACGAATTTTTACTTTTTACCATATATAATTATAATTAATTTTAATGAAATCAAATTGAAATTAATTTTATAATTATACTAATTTAGAGTACAGCTCCAATCCCTCTGAAAAAAAAAATTCAATTTATAAAAAAAGTATAATGTGATTTGTTCCTTTTACATTTTGAGGTTTGTAGAATTTTTTTGACAAAAACATATATGTAATTTGTACCATTAGTAATTTGAAGTTCATAGTACTAACGCCATTAGTATATGTTGATGTGACGCTTATGTGGTAATAATGACACTTATTTCACGTAAACGCCACGTTAACACTGGTTAAAGTTATTAGCGCTCTGGACCTCATATTGCTAACAGAAGATATCTTAAACCCGATTTTGTTAAAAAGAAAAAATAGGGTCTATTTAGTTGGAGGAAATTATTTTAATTTTCTAGAAATTTTTCAAATGAAAACAAAAAATAGAATTTTGTATTTACTTTGACTGTTTTATAAAATTTTTATCAGAAAATTATTTTTATTATTTTAAAAGAAAATTAGAAAACAAGTTTAAGATATTTTTTAAAATTTTTTTCATTAATTTTTCTAAGTAAAAATACCATAATCTCATCACCACTACTGCCACCACCAACATCTCCACCACCATCACCACTACCACCACCACCACCTCTATCACCTCCTTTGTTACCATCACTACCACTTCTTCCACCGCCACCACCGCCACCTCCACCTCCACCTCCACTTCCACTTCCACCTCCACCTCCACCTCCACTTCCACTTCCACAACCACCACCACCTCCATCTTTGCCACCACCTTCATCTTTACCACCACCACCACCATTAATTATTGTTAAATGAACAAATTCTCAATATTTTGAAATTGAAAATAATTTTTATATAATAATAAATAAACGCATTTTCCATTTATTTTTCAATTTTTATCGCATTTTCCATTCATTTTTCAATTTTCATTGAAAATGAAAACTTTTCATTTTCAATGAAAACTAAACAATTGAAAAAAAAAAAAAATTCTGTAAGTAAACAAGCTCTTACAAACTTCAAAATGTAAAAGAATCAAACAAGAAGATATTTTTTTTTTTTTATATACTTTCCCCTATTTAATATATATCCACTAATTAATATAACGTAAATTCTCATTGTTTTTGCAGGAGAGATTAAGAATACGGCACATCATGGAAAATTAAATGAAAATAAAATCAATAACGCTAGACATGGTTCGCCTCCAGCTCATCAAAATAATAAACCACTAAATAGCCACAATGGCGATGGTAATCGGAGGTAGAAATGGGCGGAGGTGCTAGGGAAATAGCATTATCAGCAAATTAATTAAGCTAGCTTTTACATCTTGTTAAGATATTTCTATACAGTGAATTAATTAATTAAGCTTCTTAATTCAGTTTATAATTTGTACACTTTATATTGTAAAATGTGAATGATTCTGTGAATTATATATATAATTGAATTTTTATTTATTTGGCCTGAAATATAATCAATATGTATGAATTGCATTTGCAATAAAAAATAATTAAAAATTGAAAGTCATACATTAATATACTTGGAGTAAAAATAATTTATTCACATAATTAACCAGCCATATTGAACATAAAATTTAGTTGCTTATAAGATCATGCAAGGAAAGATGTCTTTAATTAGGCTTTAATTCTTCTATTATTATTATTATTATTATTATCTTAAAAGAGAAAAATAAAAATTTGATCCCAACATGCAAAACTAAGAATAAAATGAAAATATAATCATAATTAGAATGGTTTTTTATCTTTCTTTCTACTCCATAAAGAAAAGTTATATTGCCATGCATGCTTGTATATCTATATATATATATATGGCAGCAATAAAATTAAATCCACAATCAAATATAAAAATATTAATAATCAATAGGTAAAAAACCTTAACTAAAGAAATCAAAAAATAAAAAATATATATATTTTTCAACAAAATTAATGCTTTCTCTTGCTAGCTATACCTCAGCCTTACTGCTCATGAATATGATGGCTGAAGTAACAATCCAACACCACAATTGCATATATATATATATATATATATATATATATATATATATATATATATATATATATATATCGTTCGAATTATGAGTGTCCCAAAACACAAGATGATAATTTGATGATGCTAATTAATATTTTAATTTCACCACTGTAGTAAAAGCAAGATATCGTTAGTGTTAGGATTAGGATATTGAATATCCCCATAATCAGTAGCCCAAGTGCAAGTAATAATAAACTCCAAGGTAGGTATTATTTATTGATGGTATGTTGAATATAAGCGAACATGTACGGATGGCAATGAGGCGGAGCGGAAGCGGAGAATTTCCATCTCCATCCTCACCTTAGCAGAAAATCTCCATCCTCATTCCCGCCTTACAAACAGAGATAATTTAGTCTCCATCTTCGTCCCCGCAGGGATCCCCATCCTCGGGGGGATCAATGTTCCACACTTGATTTTTTTTTTTTTTTTTTATCTTATCTTAATTTAATTTTTGATACTTTTAGATAGTAGAATCTAATGTATAAAAAATTTAAAAATTAGACTTTATTTATATTTAAACTCACAATATATATATAATTGGAGATATTTTGATTATTAATAATACTTATATATTTTATTAATTTTTTTATACATTACTTATATATATTTACTTATTAATATATATATATATATATATATATAGTATTACTAATATATTTTTTTATATTTATAAAATTCATAAATAATGGTTGAAAAATAAGAATAAATTTATTTAGAAAATGTTAATAGATTCAGACATACAAAGTATCAACCAAATAAAATTAAAATGTAAATACGCCTAATATATTAAAAATGTTCTGCAATTTTATTTAATAAAACATTAAAAAATTCAGCATACATAAAAGTATAAGAGTACTTAAATAAATTTTTTTAGAGTTGTCATTATGTGAGAGAATTACAAAAAATGAGTAATAAAATTAGAAATCCTAATATATATATATATATATATATATATATATATATAACTGAGTAATATATTTTTTATATTATAAATAATTATGTAAATATAATATCAGGTCCCCATGCCCGCAGGGTGGAAAATACACTCCCCGTCCCCGCTAACGGGGAAGAAATATTCCCCATCCCCACCCCCATTGAAATAAAATTCGGAGAATTTTCGCCCCGTTCGGAGCAAATTTTCGCAGGGAACAGAGATTTTCCGCCCCATTGTCATTCCTAAAGAGGCTAGCTTTTTTTTTTTTTTTTTTTTTCACTTTAAATTATTGTTCAAATAGTATGATAAAATTTCCTTTAAAAAACTATTATGATAAAATAATAATAATGAAAAAAAAGAAGAGGTAAAATTTCACAACTTACTGAGACTTTTCT